>WIXG01000185.1:0-156126 GCA_009869945.1 Mesaphorura yosii
TCGTGGTCATGGTTCTTGGCTTTGTCAATATTGATAGCTCTCAGTTGGGTCTGAGTCAATTCCGTGAAAGTTTCAATCGGACTATCCATTGATGATTCATACACTGGTTCAATTCGGACTTTCGGTGGAGGCCGCAGTCGTGTTGCCTAATTTTAAAAACGCTCCGTTTTACTCATTTGCCTCTGGGCGAGCACTGCAGCCTGATCGATTGCTAAACTTACCTTCTTTAGGCGATCAGGATATGCAAACTTCGTAGGGATGGCATTTGGTTTTAGCCTGATTGTCTGTCCAGTCGTATCAAAACAGTCTTCAGTGAAATGATCGGAGCAAATCAGACTTCGCTTGTTCGGTTTCCACTTGTCCCCTCTGACATGATTAATCCATTGTTGGCAGATCATCGGTCTGCTGAATGGGAATCTGATTACCAGAGAGAATTCTCGTTGAGCTCTTGATTTCAATATAAATAATTTATGGGTAACTTACACGTGAAAGCTCTTTCCGTTGTAGCATGCCTTGTTACTGCAACCATATGCACAACACGTAGGCATTTTAATGAACCCGAAATATAACACAATTAACTTTTATAATTATTATATTTTTATAGTTGTCTTAATATCTCGAGTGTTAAATTGAAATCTAAACACGGGACAGTGAGATTCGAGGCATATTCATGTGTGATGTTTATATGAACAAAGTAAGCGGCATTGAGCGTGGGGTGTAGTAAGATGGCGGATAGAGTCTACATAGTCATTTCAACTTTGTACACACGATAGTACGTCCAGGTATAGTGTATGTCTGTGTCTTTGACACCAGCGAATACATATAAAGAGATTTCTCACTCATTCATCCCCATCAAACAGTATCACCATCACGTTCTCGAATTTTCTTTCCTCTTTTTCGCTCGCAACCCTGCAAGACAATGTGAATGCAAAATATGACAAGAGAACAGAATAATGCAATGCACCGTTTCCAAGGATCAAGCCAATACGCTGTGCAGTAGGCACTGATTTTGGTCATTCATTGCTTATTCATCCGTATTACGGTTGCGAATGCTTACTCAGTATTTGCTTCATCTCGTATTCGAAACCAGCCAGTTAGATATCAAAGACACTTGCGATTTCTTAATTGAATGGCTTTGTTTAGTCATAAATTTCTTATTTATCGTCACCGCCGCTTTTTGTACCCCGTTCCATGAATGCAACCAAATGCACATATTAAGAATGCTAAGAATAAAGGATGGAAAAGAACGAAAATTCAACGCTTTCAATGTTCTGTCTTTACTTTGCACACAACCCAACCGAGTGAACCAAGACGCATTGCCTAGTTTTGCCTGCACGCTTTGTACAGGGATCAGAGATCGGCAACCACCCTATTCTCAAAATTCGTAGGCTAAGTATGCCTGATTTGCATGCGAATTAAAAATTCCAAACCCCTTTAGTCCCATCTGGAATACGCCGACCTCTCGTCTCGTATCTCGTCTGGTGCTTGCACTCTGGTACCTTCTGCCTCAACAAACGTGCTTGCGTTTATTTGCACAGCATACAGTAGGACAAGCCAGGGAACAACGAACTGTGAACTAAGAGTCTTAGAGTCTTAAGCAGCGGCGGCTGATTCTTGTTGCCTGTCGACTTGTTGCTCAGAGCGACTTCTTGCAATTTGAGTTGTGGGTAAGGTTCGAGAAATTTGAGTTCGTTCGTGGTTTCTCTGTGAAAAAGTCACACAAAGTCACACAGTCGACTGTCAACGGCCATTATCAGGCACATTTGTTGCGGTTTTCCTGAAATTTTCATCTCGTGAGCATCATGATGCGAGTTTTGTGCGACGATGGGTACTGGTGGCCGGTGTTCGAAGCCCGCCGGGACAGGATCGTCGTGATGAACGGCTACAACCAGTTCTATCGCATGACGAATATTCTCAGCCCGGCCTCCCGCTACAAGAAGTTCCGCTACGAGGAGCCTGCAGCACCGGGCAGTACGAAGGTTGCCCCTGTCAAGGTTAGTCAGCCACCAAGCATGACTTTCCTGGTTCCGAAGCCTGGCTGGTACAACCCTGTTCTGCATCCGCTCTTCAAAGTGCCAGTGGGCCCTGCACCAAAGGCGGCAAAGCTGTCTCGCAAGCGACGACACTCGGAGGTGGAAGGATCAAACAGCTACAACACGGCGCTGATGCAAACACTCGCTGAAGGGATCATTGCAAAGGCAGGAAAGAATTTCAAGCGTCAGATGCAGGCTGTGGTTCCGCACAATGGAGTCCGCTGCTTGCAGTTCGCGGCACTTGTTTACATGAAGATTCCATTCGGCATCGCGAGACCGGTCCCGAATTCCAAGTGCGTCTTTCGCGTGGCACCGCCACCACCACCCAACCGGTTGATAAGCTTCTTGCCCGCCAAGGCCCAGAAACCGGCGGAGGACGGTAAGAAATTATCAGTTTTCTCGCACTTTCTCTGTTATATGCCATCATATGCGGTTCTTGAAAAGCGTTAAGCAAAAATAGCATCACATTTCATCAATTTTGTTTTCATTCTGCTCGTTCAGGCTTCCAATTTGCTTTTGTGTGGGCGAATGGAGCAACTTGGAAGCTGAAAAACATCAAAGATAATGAGAAGCCCAGGTACAAATTCTGTACCAAGCGAGCCGTGAGATTCAGAATCGGCAAACGAATGCCTGTGATTGCGTAAGTGTAAAAATCAGTTGGCACTTTCAATGACTTACGCAAATAAATGAAAGCGAGAGCACTTCTCACTCGATTGGTTGATTGGTGCAGGGAGAAGAATGAAGATGAGCGTTTTTTGCAAGTTGAGGAGTGGGCTCAAAACCTTATGGAGGGCCGGAAGAAGCTGTGCTTGAAACAGCTACAGTGGGAACAATTGCGGCCGGAAGGTGAGTCAGACAAGTTAAGCTTCCGCGTTCCAGTGTCACAAATCACAAATATTAAACGAGGTTATGAACTGTTTTGCCTCCAGGAGATGCAAGAGGGCTGGAAGGGGCTCCACAGCCGGGCAGGCCGCGTCTTCCACAGTGTTCATTCTACAAGCGCATGTACTGCTCTCGTCGTCACACGTGGCTGCTTCGTGATTTCCGCTCCTGTCCACTGTGCCCCAACACGTACACCGCGCTCTGAAGAGCCGGTTGCAGATTTGGATCTTGTCCTTGCATCAATGCAAGTAATCTGCTCTTTAAATTGACAATCGGGTGGACACGCTCGCAAAACCTCGATAAAACACGTACGAATATGAATATTGAAGTGCAAATACTTTTCAAGGCTAAAAAATCATGCTGACTTCACGTGCTGCATACGTTTGTTACTAGGATGCATCCTGCTCGGGATTCAAATAGAAAAGTAGTAGGCTTGTATTGTTTGTTCTGTCCAAAACTTTTGTAATGGGTTTTTGTTCACGGCACACAGAAACCACTTTCTCTCCACCTTTCTCCACTTGTAACTTGTGCTCCTTTCCGCGTTGCACCTGCACGGTGAGTGATTCCTGGCACATGTCAGGTGCACCACATCGCAACAATAACGCCTCAAGTGCATGCTGATGTTCGTGCACTATATTCGCATTATTTCATGACAACTTCCTCTTTCCTCTCAAGAACTTTTCCTAGTTTCCAAATATTAAAAGGCGAGAACCGTTCGTGGCGTGCCAAAAAAAATTACTTTTGATAGACTGGTTAAATTTAATAACAGGAAATTCAATTCAGGATTCACAAAGTTACTGCCTATGCCGTTCATTTTACAATAGAATTTATTAATGCGTGTTGATCGTTTGAATAAATTGGCGTAAAATCTCTAATTTTTGTTACATTGACATTGAACTTTTTGCAACCGTCCGCTTGCTCGTGTAACCATGAAACGGAAATAATTGCAGGACCTCTGCGCACAGTTCGTGTGCAGTTCTGGAAGGACGCAAAACCCAATTTGCAACTGGCTAATTATTTTTATTCTCAATGTATTTATCTCCTATCAATAAACTGGTTCAATTGGACCGGCCGTTGATGCCCGGAAAAACCTTTACGCCAGGGAAACTATCCAATGATTTCTGAGCAAGTCATTTTCCATTTCTACCTCTGATCGGTTGGATTCCTTGTTGTAGTCCAGGTGCAGAAATTCCGTGAATTCAACAGAGCTCGCGTAGCTGTGGTAGAAAGTCTGAGGTAGAAATCGCAAACCGCCACTGATAGACTCGGTTAGTGTCATTGGGACATAAATGCTCTCTGTGCTTCTTTTTATCATGACAGCGTCTTCGGAAACCAACTGAAGCGAGAATGATAGCGATGGTGTATCGAGCTGGTAGGAAAGGAAGTACCCGAATTTAGTCAGAATAGCAATGTTCTGAGGTGCCATCGACTCGGACAGCATTCCGTAGCAATCGGGCTTGGCACATTGCACCGTGGAGTTGAATTGGATGAAGTAAACTGGAAAAGTGGATGGCGTGACTTCAGCTTCAAAGCTACCGTCCAGTTCAGAAATAGGATTCCAGACAGTGCTCGCGTCGGACACCGACTCAACAGTCATGGCATTCATGTGGGCTTGAGACTTGTCCTCAAACTCCTTATACGATAGGTATTTCTTCGTCGCAGCATTTTGAAGACGAATCGGTTTGTCGGACAAAATATTCTGCACCACAGTCGGCAGCGCCTTGAACGCCTCGGATTTTGTTCCGAACATCGTCTTGATCTCGAGCCCCAGCTCAAAGACCAAATTATCTCGATTATAGACCAAATACGGGAAAGATTTCAGTTCACTGAGCAGAAACTCGTACGCGTGTGGTCCGCTGATGTTGGTGTACTGCACAAAGTCCAACAGCTTGCGAATATTGCTTTGGTCGACCGATCCCGGCGCGAGCACCTTGGTTACGTAGTCCCTGACGATGCGCTTGAGCGTGGGAAGGAGACGCTTTGACAGCGAAGTGCTCTGCTTGTTTACGACCTCGATGCAGGCAATTTCATCCCAAAATATTTGCGCAATCCGCAAATATTCGTTTGTCATCGCTTTGCTACAACGGTGAATGCTCGAGCCCTGATATGCAAGAAAATTAAGACATAGTTCGCGATTTTGTTTACCAAATCGTTCGTTACCTTTTGAAGTGCCCTTAAAATTGGGTTATCGCCAATTTCCAACGCGAGAGACTCTTTGTCACAGTGGTCGGTCGCAGCATCTCCGGTCACAAGCTGGCCAGCTGCCGCAATCAACAAAACGGTGGACAACAGTCTGAACATTTTCAATCTTCGAATTTACAGGTTCGTAGACTAAAGACGAGTAACCGAGTGGGCAGTATTTTTATAGAATCTCAGAGTGGATGAGCCTGCTCGTGTCCAGGTACAATGGACAAATTATGACATGCGAGGAATTTTATCCAAATGAAATTTGACACGAAGAGGTGTACATAATTCGATTCTGATTTTGCTCGGTCCAGCCAATAGCGTAAATGACACAAGCTGCAAGCATCGCGTGCTCCCTCAGCCAAGACTAGACGATGAGCAAAATACAAACTCCGAGCTGGTGGAACACGCTTTTCGAGCACGAGGAGTAAAATAACAAAGAAGCCATATTAAACCCCCAAACAAAATTGCTTCGCATTCGAGCTGGAGTTGGAAACTAAAAGTCACGCCGTTGCCAAGCGTGGGTGGGCGACGGCATTGAATGGCAGAACATTGACATTCCAGAAGCCTTACTAAATCTTTTCCGTAAAGTTGTGATTGCGGGGAAAGGAAACGGTTGAACGGTTGATCAGGAATGACTGAAATTAACCTACAAACTTATTTCAAACACAAAAGCGATAAAAGTTTACTCAACGCTTACGTTGAATAAGGTTGACGTAATTCGTACAAGAAGTTTAGCATCAGGCAGCGACAAGGAACTTTTCAGTAGCGGCGACAGAACGAGCAGGAAACCTTACAAAGTCAAAAGGTTAATGAAATTTCGAGGATATTGTGCACCAGAATGGAGCGTCTAAAACTTTGAATCTATCAAAGCCTACGGTGACATGCTTACAATGGTATTCTTCAAGGAGGATCTAACTATGACTAATTAACACGTACGGAACAATGCACGCGCGACATTTCCCAGTTCTTGTCTTAAACTGAAATCCTGTCTAAATTACAATGAATAGACGTCAAGATGTCCGACTAAAATGAAACAGCATCTAAAAATATTATTAGAACAATGCAAAAATTGAAAGGTGAAGACATATCCTTTTGTTTACAATTGACGTTTGGATAATGTTTTTTTGAAACTGAAACCAAAAACCAAACCTTTCTTTCACCAACGCCTCTGTGGATGAATAACAAGATTTGCAACATGAATTCTCATATTACAGTTCGGAAGGTAAGTGAAAGTAACGCTAAATTCTGTACAAACTAAAACCAGAAACCGACGAACCGAAAGTACCTTCTCAACAAGACAAAAGGTGACAGTGACAATATGTTATTGTTTTCTCAGTTCTCTGGACACTCAAGTACGCTCTTCTAAAGTAAATATATAAATAAGATTATTGTTGTTCATGATAAATACGACTGATTCTATTCAAGGTTCATGTTCTATCTCCACGTGTTCGGGCTCTTCAACCCTGAAAATCAATCTGAGTTCTCCTTCCAGAATGTCTTCTTGAGACATGTATCGCCCGATTTGAATCTGCTCCATGTTGTCGGTCTCGACTCCGTCGACGTCTTCAAACTTGCGTTTTTCCGTTATGTACTTAGTTGAGGGTTTTAAGGTCTTCTCCATCGCCAACACAATGTTTGAGTTCGTTTCGAGAAGACGCGCGATGGCGTACAGCAGCCAGAGCGATGACACCGGTAGCCCACCCTGATAAAGATTCAAGAGAACGTGCGCAAAGATTGCCCCGTATCCAGGTGGAAAGGGCTCGCCCAACGAGTGCTCTTAACGAGTTATATAAGAGGGTGAAGACTGGATCACTGGATGGACTGGACTAGCAAACAGGATTAAGATTTGCGGGCACCTAGAAACTTACTTAGGACATTTGTTAATCTGGTGTAAAATATCATTCTGAAGTCTGGGTGGCGTGGATCCAGATCTTTTGGCAATAACCCAGGAAGGAAAGTAGGTCGGTCGCTCATCAACTGCGAGAGCTTAAATCATTCGAATCATGAATTATGTATGTTCATCGCTTATGCAGTGGGAAGTTAATTGCTGCCAGGACAGGAAAGTTGAACTTACGAAAGTCACAATGTTGTATAGTGTGCTATGAAGAGGTGTGAACGGTTCCAGTAGCACCAGCTTGTCCTCCGGGAGGTACGGAGTGAGCATCCGCTTAACCTCGATAGGAATCTCCTTTAACTCCTGCTTGATGCCCATATTATCCATAAATTCAAGGCGCCGTTGTGTTCGTGTTGCATAGTCTGTAAAAATTTTCCTGATATTTCAGCCACCTCGTGCTATTGTACACTTCTTTGAATCCCAGTCGTCTAATTTTCTGCCCAAGTGGTTCCGGATTTGAATCATTGACCAGCGAGGCAATGGGCACGCAGGCGTTGTGGATCCCATTAGCAAAGTGTTTAATGCCTCGAGGCGAAGTTGAATCATCCTTCCTAGAACCAAAGGCAATTAGAGAACTCCAGCCAAAAAGATACAATGCTATTACAAGCAAAATAACTGACCTGGTTGGCGTGGTTGGTTCGTCGACTTCCATGCTTAACGCTTATTCGATGTGAACTCAACCGCAAAGAAAGAACCTTGCACAGTCAGCGTGCTCAGTTGAAGTGACTAAAC
This sequence comes from Mesaphorura yosii, assembly GCA_009869945.1. NCBI lineage: Eukaryota > Metazoa > Arthropoda > Collembola > Poduromorpha > Tullbergiidae > Mesaphorura > Mesaphorura yosii. Next base: position 7,729 of record WIXG01000185.1, read on the forward strand.
CTTACTTGACAACGTTAGGATTTTATTGCAAGCAGAGTCGACTGTGTGGTACAAATATTATAAAAGGCCTAATTGTTTCGGCTAGAGACACAAACAACAATCGATTAAAAGGAGCCGAAGAAGAAAACAGAATTGTGATTTGACTTCGTAGAAGTCGGTCCGATTCACGTGTAGAATATTTCAAGCTTATGGGTACTCATACAGCAATGTTCAAAAGGCATTGCCACAATTCGTGCGCTGCGCTATTCGTATTGCGAAGTCAGTGCATAGCCTTCTCCCAGACTCGCGGGCATGATTCTTCCCCAAGCGAAGAGAGACACGATTACGGCTCCTGAAATGGCTTTCGAAGCGTAACTCTTCAAATTGTCAAGGACCTTTAAACCGGACATCATAATTTTAATTGATCATCTCAGTTTGATAATTTCATATATGAATAAAGAAACGTACGTCGTCTTGCCATTTCTTGTGCAGAACGCACTGCTTGTATGGAATGTTGGAGAATGTGACCGAATTGTACAACGGAATCCAGCCGTTTCCCATCAATTTATGAAGCGCCCAATCCACACTTCGTCGCCAGTGGTACGACTTTTGGTTGACGAGGTGTCTCATTTCGACGTAATTGTACATGGCGAGTTCGCAGATTGCGTCTGCGTTCTCCACGCGTTCGTTCGAGTAGACTTCGAGTGTGTTTTCGATCTTGGAGCCTTCGCACCGCTTCAGAATCTCGTTCAGGACAAGAACGTCTTCGAATCCCTGTTTTTGAGCAATTCACGCCATTATGCAGTGTCTCTGCAATGAAAATTCATCTGCTTACAGCGTTCATTCCTTGTCCGTAGAATGGAACCATGGCATGAGCTGCGTCGCCAACAAGTACTCCTTTGCCGTAGTGGTGAGGATTGCACTGAAAAATAGAAAGTGTCCTGGCACATGCCACACATCCGATGTTATTTGTGTTTTCGATCAAATCCTCACCTTAATAGAGACCAAAGCGGCGGCTCGATTATTTAGAAATGTCCCCAAAAGATGATTTCTGTTCATAACAAGCAAAGCGTCGGGAAACTCACGCTCAAAGAATTCAATCACTGCTGTCTCGCTATTGAGCTCATGGAAAATCTATAAAGATTTCGCCAACAAACTTAAACTTGTATGAAGAACTTTATTTATAGGAAGCAGTAAACCTACGTTGAAGGGCATAAATAAAGTCGCTGTGAATGAGCAGTCCTGATTCGGCAGCGCAATCAGCATGAAACGGTCCCTTGGCCAAATATGCAGGTAATTCGTCTCGATCGCGTGCTAAAATTATTCAAGCATGGGTAAATTAATTAAATGTTCACCCTGGAGTGCTGGACTACTTCAGTATACCTTTCCATTTGAGTTTGGTGGAATATTAAGTTCCATGTACCCATGCTCAATGTACGTCTGACTGAAATTGATCATTGGCTTCCTCAGCATTGTTTTCCTGAGCACGGAATAAGCACCATCCGCACCAACAATCAAGTCTGATTCGACCTCAATCTCGTTTATTTCGTCAACATTTCTGAAATCAGGGCATCAAGTCCTAATGAATAAGCGCGAGTGCGACTGAGAAAGCGAAAGTCGAGCTCATGAAAAAGAGCGGTCTCATAGCAATTTTGTTGTGAGAACCCTGCACACTTTTATGGGCCAAGGAGCCAAGCGAAAACTTACTGAAATTTTGTAATTCCGGTCGAGAAGTCAGCGTCTATAAGCTTGTGATTGAATGCGATCTTGACGTTGGGACAGGCTTCGGCTTCTGAGAATATTCAAAGGGCAGGTCAGTGAGATTGGACTAATTGATTCACATGGACAATGCATGTAGAAAACTCAAGACTTATTGTATAATTTTAGGATTGACCTGAAAGAAGGGTTTCGTTGACGAATTGACGACTGACCGAGTAGACACACTGATTATGTTCCGGATCGTAAAGGACGGTCTTCTTCTTTCCGTCGGTGCCGTGCAGCATCCGGCCGCGCATCGGGATCGCAGTTTTCATCACCACTTCCTCCAGACCAGCAGCCGCCAGGGCAGTTCGGCCGCGTGTCGACAGTGCCAAGTTGATGCTGCGTCCATAATTGCATGCACCTTGTCTAGGGTCCCCACGTAGCTCGTACACTTGAACTTCATGACCCTCCTGCCCAAGAATTTTCGCCAAAAGTGACCCGACCTGCAAAGACGAAGCGTTACTTTATTAAAGAAAGGTGACAGTTCATTCTGAAGTCAAGTCTTCAAGGTTCTAGGCTCAAGTTCGCGAAAATTGTCAACAGCAATCAGCGTGCAAAGGAAAGTGGCAGCGGTCCTGACCTTCGCATTAAATAAAACTTGGTGCAGGGCTCGAGTGCCTGCACTTGAACACAATGTTGTTTCAAGTATCGTCACACACTGACCTAATGATAGCATCAACTGCATAAACTCGGGCGACATGATTTAGGCTCACGGACACAGAATGAGACGACCTGTCAAGAGCAATTTGCTCATGTTTACGATTGTCTCCGCTCTTACGAACTGCTGCGATCAGGAGGTTGCGTAACCTTTTGATAAGCTGAAAAAAATACTTAAATCGGACGCGTACGTTGCTGAGCTCACGTAGCCAAATTCCAGGTCCAATATTCACTGCGTCTAACTCAAAGTTAAAACAGTACAGGCTGTCAGATACCATGTGTTTTCGGGAATCTTGCCATGTGCAAAATCTTTGCGCAAGACGTGTCGCAAAGAAAATATTGACCTGGGCCTATTCTTTGAGAAATGACGTATTGACGCTTTTTGTTGAAGAAGGAATGAACAACACAAGAAAGATGTCTCAAAAGATTAGTTAAATTTGACATAGTAAAGCAGGTTTCAAATTTCGATATCAGAATCTGAGAATTCTGGACTAATTTTCCCCTGTGCACATTAAATGAGGTTGAGTACCAGGAAATGTTTTCATTCGCTTGTGATTCTCAAATAACCTAATTATGCATTCTCAGCGTGCCCCATTAGAGACATTTAACTGACAGAAGCTGCCGGCAATTCAGACGGCGACTTTCACCGGTAATGTGAGATGAGACATACGAACTACGTTGTCTTGAACTCTTTTGTTTATGCTCGAAATTTCGGCTGAAAATTTGTCGAAAGTTGGTTTGAAATTGGAAACTTACCAAACCTCCGCCCGCGATGACTATTTTCATCTTGCTCTTTGCCTTCGGAAACCCCTCTTTTCTTTTATGAAAATAGGTCGGAGCTTTGCGGTGGCTCGGGGCAACTTTCTTCCCTGTCTCAGATTTCGGCGGCGGTCGACTTGAATTTGAATGATTAAGCACGATGTGATCCAGAAAGACTGAGATCATGTAAAGACCAACCTGAATGAGAAGAGACAAGCGGGTGCAGTCGATGCTGTTAGTTTTATATCATCAGGAGGTGGGCTTGCCGTGTGCAGAAAGTCAGTCGACTACTCCTATAGTGACCAGTCTCTGAGTTGTCCCAGAGAGACCAACGTCGTAGCCATTTAATTTTTTGCCTGCTTCCAATGTGCTCGAAATGAGATATGGCATAGGTTGTTATAACTTTAATTTAATACTATCTAGGAGATTGGTGAGGTGGGTCACCAATTTCATTAGTGCGAGGGGGTAGAACACACATAACACGAAGCATACACGAAGCGATCATGTTCATATGGGGTCATATTTTCAATATTTTTGTAATAAAATTCTTTTGCATGACTCATACGCTCCACCACAGGAATACAACTTTAAATCTCAGTTACAAAAAATTGAAAAGAATGCCAGGTTTTACTGTCGTCGGGTAAAGAATTTCATAAAATTCGAAATTCATTAATTTCGACTGAAATTAATGAATGAAATGTATGTTCCTGGTCAGCTCATGTTCCATTTATTAAGTCAGTATGCAAAAGTTCTGCTCCTCGCATTGAGTCAGAAGAGCACGTCCGACTCGTCGCCACGCCGTTCGTAATTCATCGCCGTGATTGTGATATCATCTTGGCTGGAGTTGAATTGGATCTGCGATGCCGCCAGTGGTCGTTGCTGAGTAGGTAACTGTGATTGTTGCTGCATGTTGCCTGCAGCATCCAGATTCTCGTAACCTCGATACCTGTTGGTTCCGGGCGTTGCCACCGTGAGCCCAGGACCGAACGCACGCAAGGAGATGGACACCGTGTACCGGAACGAGTTGAACAGAAATCCACTCAGTCCCAACTCGTTCTCGTCGAGGTCAACGTAGATCCGGTACAGCAGAAAACAGCTGAGGGGACGCAGCGTCGAGTTGGTGATGGCGAAGCCCAGGTAATCGCCTTGCCATGGGACTAGAAAGTAGAAAGGGCAGCAATCAAAAGTAAACGTGCAATCATTTTCGGGTTTCGCGTAGGCGTTTAGATTTGCACTAACCGCGAGGCCAGTAAATGGTGAATGTAACAATCTCCAGGTTCAGCAGCGTGAAATTGATGAACAGCGCCTGGAATTGGATCAAGTGAACGACAGCAAATACATTAACATAGTTAATTCAGGAGCAATTTGTGGCGTGAGACACGAAAAGTGTTATGCAATTTCCGAGTACCAGTGCTATAGACTCGAGCATCGCGTTGCTGTGGATGGCGAGCATGAGCGAGACCAGGAAAATGGTGTTGGTGAAAAGATAGCTGGTTGGTGCATTGAAAATTGACTGCATACCCCTGCAATTGTGATGCACATGACGTAAGCGAATTGCAGCGTAAACATGACATCATTCCATGGCAACTACAAAATTCTATGGAGCGTTCCACTTACCAAGATGAGAGAACCAAATGGACGAGAAATATCATCTGAAATCACAAACGAGGACAGAAATTATGAATTAGAGCCTGCGTCAATGAATGACATGCTTTAGTTCCATTGTTTTTTGTACCAATAAAAGTCCACTCGTTTCAGGTCGGTGATTGGACACCATTTCGGTAGAATCTGGGCCAAATTATAAAATCCGTGTAACTCACTGTGACAGCTGAAGTGGATCTTCCGTAGTAAAAACGGTCAAGTAGGATTGAATGAACCATGAACGCCTTTAGCATCTGGCCCAGTATTTTCATCTTCGCATTGATCGTTATAATTACATCTCTTCAACGTCTGGTTTGAATTGGACCATCGGTCAGAGATTAAGTCGCTGATCTCTTAATTCTATTTCCATCCATAAGTACAGTGCAAACATATGAAAACGTGAGACGACGCATTCAAAGTTTAAACAGTAGGGCAGCGACAGAACGCGTAATGTAAAAATGTAATGTGTCGTGTGTCAAATCTCAAGTCCCAATCCGTATTCATATTTATGTTCATATTTCATATCCACTAAAGCACAATGAATGAAACGAACGAGGAACAATGAATCGTAATTTAGCATTCAGTGGATGACATATGTTGACTCGACTTTTCTGTGTTGCATAAGCAGAGCAAAGCAAGGCAAATGCAAGCAGAGCAAATTTGAGAGCAAATTGTTTAATTTACTACCAAGATGTATCTCCGCAGTTTATACTTACATTCTACACATACATTATGCCTTGGCCGTCGTGGTGGTGTCGTCTCTGCCCTGATGATGATGTCATCGCCCGTCGCTGCGAATTTCCTGTGAAATTCGACTTGGCTTGACTGGCTAAAGTTTACATTTGCACTTACATAAAATCAACATCAAGAGACAAAGTCAATAATTGTTAATTTCATAAATTGCGTAGCACTTTGTTCCAGTGATGCTTCCTGGTAAAGTCCAACCACTTGCCGCATAAACCGCTCGTATGTGCAGCCTGGTTCGATTATCTCGTCGATCCCCTGCCTGCATCGCACGCACGCGGCACTGCAAGACTGCAAGTTGCAGCAGTGAACTTGACTTGCATTATTGCATATCAGCCACTCAATGCCACCGGTTCGGTGTTCCTGAGCTACGCTCGCTACCCGGTCCGGATGCAGTTTATGTGCCTGCAAAGAAAGAGTCCGAGACGACACTCCCCGACCACCCGAAATCTGAACCAGCCAGCTATTCTCCATCTTCTTCATGATCTTGGGTCCTGAGTCTTGATTTTGACAGGACCAAGAACAAGAAACAGAAGCAGATCTTGAGCTTTGAGCAGTGCAGTGCAGGCGAGACACGAGATGCAGTTCGGAGAAGAGAATCGAGCTGCCCCACAACTGTAGTAACTCAGTCAGTGCAACAAAGACAAGAAACCGTTCCCCGTGCACGAGTGCGAGCAGAGGAGAGACGCTGTATTGTCCTGCACGAACGAAGAACGGGACAGTGCAGTTGTGCATTGCAAATCTCAGAGCTCAGTTCCCAGTGTTCGAGGTTCGGCTCGGAGGCATAACCATTACCATAATTTATCATAACTCTTTCATGATGCAGAGTGCAGAGCAAAAGGAGCGGAAGCAGAACGAGTAGAAAATAATCTTCTGTGACAGGGCAGTGCAAGTCCAAGTGCAGTAGTCTCGATGTGAGTGCAATCAAAGTGATAGGAGAACAGTTGCATTGCACCCACCACCACAACCTCGACCGCAGCCACTGAAATTGGCAATACATCGTAAATCCCAGACTCGTGTCACGTAATGTCATGAGAGGGTTCCACCTATTTCCTGCCCCGTGCTCAGTCGTCGCGTTCTGCATCTGCCCATCTTGAAAAGGGCCAGTCAAGTACAAATTCTAACCACAAAACACGTACGTAAGTTTAAAGCTAAGGAAAACGCAGCGACTAATTTGAATTAGAGGCAGTTCGTGAATGAGCCGAGTCTGTGTTTACTTTACGTTCATTACCTGCCTGCTGATTCCGCTCATCGTGGTCTTGTTTTGCGCAAAAGTTAACAATCAAGTTTTACAAGTTACAAGTACAAGTCAGGTTACACGATATAGTTACGATTACCACAATAACAACATAGGTGCGTGCGTACAGAGTTACCGAGTGCAGTGCACAGAACAAAGCCAGAATAAAAGTCAGTCAGCAGTGAGCTGTAGGCAGTGGTCAGGACAGGGTGTAAATATGTCATGATCATGATTACAGATCGATAAATTATAACCTTAGATCAGTGGTGCGTCTTGGCGACTGGTTCTTGTTGTTGCTGATCTGGTGGTGGTGGGCAGCGTACGTGTCTTGCAACTGAATTGGAATCAAATTCGGCACGGCGGCACATAGATTAAGTTCCTATTGTCTGCACCAGCATTTCTTGGTATTCAGCTCGGATAGGTCGGACATCTGGGTACACGTCTGCCCCTGCTCCTGCTCCTTCAGACACTCCACCGGGCCACCTCTAAATGTGATAGAATAATGAAGACTAAGCAATGGCTCATTCTGGTGTTTACGTACTCCTGGTCGTTTCTCCTCGCTTCCTCGTCGGTGACTTCGAGCCGGGTCGTTGGTAAGTTCACTTCAATTGCGTTAAACATGATTAGTAGAATTTGAAAGAAATCACCGGTGGGTACTGACAAAGATTTTTTGGGTTAGATGATCCTGAGAATCTCGACTTCGAGCCGGAAGTATTCAGCGATCTCGACGTGCGTGGTGAGCCGGGCAACGACGTTCTGACACTAGGCTCAATTCTTCTCGAGAAGCCGACAAATTTGACAATCACAGCAGTCACCGACTCGGTGATCGAGCTGAGCTGGAACCAAAAGAACTTTGATGTCCTGCAAGGACATAATGTCAACTACAAGACTGTTAAGAATGGTCGACCAGGAACCTTGCGTGTCCAAGAGAGACTGGCAGGCTCCGGCGAGACAACAACAATTCCTAACTGGCTATCTATTCCGAATGTCAGACCAGGAAGCGGAATTGCAAAGCTTGATTTCAAGCTCCAGAACCTTGGTGCGTCTTTGCAACTTTTTACAAATAATTTTACAATTTCTAATTAATTAAATTTTGGAATTCAGAGCCCTCAACACCGTATTCGATCACTGTGAGTGCATTCATCACGCAAGACAAGGAAGTGGTCTCAAATGAAATTGTGGTGGTGACTGGGCCAAAGAAATTTGGCGCACACAACGTGAGGAGGCCTCCTTCAATTGTTAGCGTAGAAGTTGCTTGTGTTGGGAGGAATATGGTGGATGTAATATGGAGTACAAATGATACGGACCAAAGCCCCGGCACAATGAGCACATTTTACTCATTCCAGTATCGGAAAATTATTGACGGAAATCGTAATCACGAGACAAGTATTTGGAACTATACACAAATCATTACGAATGGGCGTTATTCGGTTAGTTTCAGCTTTACAGACAATAAACTCGTGCTTTCTGATCATGAACTTATCGCAAGGAATATATGAATTTGTTTTTTCATTTTTTCTCTCCAGACTCGGATGACTGTGCCAACCACCGAACCTAGTCCAACATGGTACGAAGTCAGAATCGGAACAGGATTCGCATATGATAATTCAACTCAGAGGTTGACTGGTGAAAAATCGTCCACTCCACAATACTCCGGAATTGAAACGGTGAAAGTCGACCCGGAATGCGTGCCCAAAGACAATGTGTTTCGCAACGACATTGATGCGGTCCTCTACTCAAGCACGAGCACAGCTCGAAGTACAAGCACTAATTCATGGACTAGTCCAAGTAGCAGTAGTACCATGCGGTCCACGACACCAGTCTCGCCAACCACCTCCACAACCTCGTCTACCACCGGCCCGAGTGAACCCGCTGCCGCGACTACAGCAGCCACATCCACAAGCACGGAGGCAGACAGACTGCTGACAACCCCGACGCAATTCGAGTTTCCGGGCAACTTTATGCAGACTGAGCTAGAGCGGAAGACAGTCGACGGCGGAGAGGGCATCATCATGAAAATCGGTTCTGGTGAGCCCACAACCGGCCCGAGTGATAATCAAGAGAATTCTACAAACGACTCCACCTTTGGCTCAACGAGCCCTGCTCTCATAATCGTCTCGGTGTCGATCTCAACGGTGCTGCTGGCCGTAATTCTTGTTCTATTAATTTGGAGGTAAGAATTCACGTTACGTTATTCATCGGCCTTTGTTATGCAGTCAAAACTTGTGTCCTGCACCTGACTCGGTGATTTTACTAATATATTATGCTTGCATACCGTGTGCAACTCAAGCAAAGATTCAAAGGCAAAATGGTGGCATTGATATTTGCGAGCATAAATAACATCGTCATACAGCAAATGTCATAATGTTTACTGAAGGTGTCTCGCTTCGGGAGAATTGCGAATGTCTACAGAATTTCACAATTCATGACTCATATTCTAAACAAGCCAGTTCGTTTTTGTCATGCTAGCAGTCGTGTCATGGGAATCCTTCACTACGGGCTGTCTGCACCTATCTGCACTTAGGACTGATAAGATATGAGCTCTCATTAATTCATCATTTAGTACTAACACCTTAAAGCCAACACGCGACGTGCACCATATTATCGTTTCCACGTAATTTCGCATTTCTTGCTTCATTGTAGCGGTTTGTGGTTAGCAATTCAATACTGTCCTCCCTACTTGTCTCTGTCATTACGAAAGTCGCGGGTGTCCTGTCTGTACGACGGCTTCAACACACTGCACTTTTGAGGACAAGAAGTTTAACTTTTGCTATTGTTATCTAGTTATCTTTCTGTTGACTAATCTAATACTTAACGTAACTGCTAACGCTGCCCACTTATCCTACTCCAGGAACAACAAGCAGTGTCGAGGGTTTTGTACATACGGAGGAAACTACTACGTCGACGACCCGCCTCGACTGCCTCTTCTGGGAAGTCACAACAATGGCAACATAGGATGGGATGGTGATGGTCTCGGGAACGGCGCTACAATCACGTGTACTGCCGGCGGAGGAAGCAACACGAAGAACAGCAGCCAGACAAACATCACGATGACCTCGAACGACGATCCTCAGTCTCAGCAGCAGCAGCAGCAGCTGAAGGAGTCGATCCCCATTCACCTGTTTCCTAAGCACGTGACAGAGCTTCACACGGATGGGGACATCGGCTTCTCAAAGGAGTACGAAGTCATTCAGAATGCGTCACTCCAAAACGATCAGTTCACGTCCGAGTACTCACATCACCCGGAAAATAAGCTCAAGAATCGTTACCTCAACATTGTGGCATGTAAGCAGCCCAACTGCTCGAGTTTGAGCTCGTTGCAGCATTTAATTGATGCACAATGATTGATTCATTTTGAATTGGTTTTGCAGATGATCATACTTTAGTCAGAGTCCAGTCAAGCAATTCCAGCAGCAGCCACAGTGGTTGTGGGCTGGGTAGTATGGGCAATGGTTTGACGAGCGGTGGGAATAACAAAAAGTGGACACAAGGCTACATCAACGGAAACTACATCGATGGCTTTCAGAAACCGTACGCTTATATTGGAACTCAAGGACCACTCCCGTCCACATTCGAGACTTTTTGGAACGTCATTTGGGAGCACAACGTCACAACCATAGTCATGATTACGAATCTGATTGAGAGAGGACGAGTAAGGACCGCTTGGTCTCAATTTCTTAGGAGCATGCACTAATTGCTAAATCCTTTTCTTTTTAATAGAAAAAATGCGACATGTACTGGCCCAAGGAGGTCGGAGGCACGGAAACGTACGGGCTTGTGCAAGTAAGACTTCGTAACGAACAGATCATGGCGACCTACACACTCAGAACTTTCGTGGTTCATCATCTCAAAGTGAAGAAGAAGAACATGAAGAAGTTTATGGGGAAGTTCGGCCACAACTACAGCAATGCGGTATTGTGCGGGGCGGCCACGGTCAGCGTTGAACGGATTGTGTACCACTACCACTACACAAACTGGCCTGACCATGGAACCCCTTCTCATACGCTCCCAGTCCTCAGCTTCGTCAAAAAGTCTTCTCATTGTAACGATGTTACCAATGGCGGGCCAATTATTGTTCACTGCAGGTAAGAGCAAGGGGAATCGGACTTATATCGACACTTCCCAAATCAATCAAACCGCTCAACTTGATATTGCTTATTTTTAGTGCTGGAGTCGGCCGCACTGGAACTTACATTGTCCTGGATGCGATGCTCAAGCAAATCAATGTGCGGGGAGATGTCAACGTGTTTGGATTTCTTCGTCACATTCGCTCACAACGGAACTTTCTCGTACAGACTGAAGAACAGTATATATTTATTCATGACGCACTTCTTGAGGCGATTCAAAGGCAAGCTTTTCACAATTTAATCTGGTAACGGAATTAGATAATTTATAGTCTGCATATTTCAGTGGTGATACAAACGTCCGACAAGATGGCATTGCGGATTACATGAATACCTTGCTTTCGAGCACTTGTGAGGATGATGCTGGAGTCGTGACCACGTTACTGGATTACCATTTTAAAGTAAGTTTCATTGGTAGCATTTATAACATTAGCGTTATCTTATTCATAAGTCCTGAATTTTCTTCTAACTTTGGACACTAATACTTCTGTCCTTTTTGCAGCTAATTACAAACTTTCAGCCGAAAGATTTCCAAACCACGGCTTCACTCAAAGCATGCAACGTGGGAAAGATTCGGAACCCGGAATACCTTTGCACGGACGGTTACCGAGTTCTCTTGACGCCCAAGGCGGGGATCGAAGGAAGTGACTACATTAATGCGTCATTCCTGCCTGGTACAATTCCAATTTCAGGCGCTTAGCTTTCTTTTTCTTTTCACAGCACAATTGACTGATTTGACACAATTTGTATTCTTTTCAGGTTACGACAAACTCCACGAGTTCATTCTGACTCAGCACCCGCTGGAGTCTACCATCACTTCATTTTGGCAGATGTTGTCCGATCACAATGTTCAGACTGTCGTTGTTCTTTCAGCTGTGGACGACTGTGAGTTCCCAGCTTTCTGGCCCACCGCAGAAAATGAGGATTTGGAGCTAGACACATTCAGAGTCAAACTTCTTGAGGAGTCTGACCGTGTTGGCTACGTACTTCGTGATTTGTCGATACAATCATTAGCCGACGATGATGAACTCAACATAAAAATGATCCAGTCCTCACATTGGCCGTATCACTGTGCTTCGATCGAGCAGTCCATCTTCCAACTGATTGATGTTGTGATGGAATCCGTGAGGGAAACGGCGAGCACGACCACGTCACCACAGGGGCACGGGCCAGTCGTCATCGTAGACAGGTAAGGTCACTTTGATTTGAACCGTCAATAAACTTATCCGTGATCCTAATTTTAGACACATTCTTTATAGATTTGGCGGAAGAGAAGGTGCAACATTCTGCGCACTCACGACGGTTGTGAAACAGATGGAGTTTGAAAGCACGGTCGATGTTTACATGTACAGTAAACTGTACCACGAACAGAGACCCGGAGTTTGGAGAAATTCAGTAATACATTTTATGACATTTTACCCGCACTCGTCAAACACAATCAAGTTTCTAGTTTCTAACGAGGTAATTTCTGCTCGCAGGAGGAATACTTGTACATGTATCGTTCCTTGGCTGAACTCACGTCAGGAGAATGCATTATGAAGGACGACGACGAGGAGGACGCCTCCTCCGCCGCATCTACGTCGAATGCCTCTGCAACCGGCCCTCCGAGTCCAGCAACTGAGCCAGTCCTTTCTTCTTCGAACACACCCTGCCACGGAATCGAAACCCACAAAAAGGAATCTGTTCGTGACGAAGTCGTCGTTGTAGTACAAATTGATAACGAAGTTCCAGAGTCCGACCAAATTCCACTGCCAATGATTGCGCCGCAGACCAAACCTGACTCTCCACTCTCTTCGAATTCGTCCGTCGCACTTTGCATGTCACAAAACTCACCCACCTCGGAAAAACCGATTTGCGAGCACATTTTGACCCCACAGCAGGTTGAGTGTCTGCAGCAGCAGCAGACACGGGGTGTCAGTCCGTGCTCCATACAACCTCCAATGCAACAAGTCTCCCAACCCATCACCAGAATGTCGGACCTGGATTTCATGCCAACGCTGTCGGCAGCCCGCACGCCAAGTCCGAAAGAACCAGCCGCAAGGTCAATATCTGCGCCTTCGCCCACCTTCTTGAGTCTTGACTCGAGCAAAGTAAACACGAATGGAATTTCACGTAACATTCCAAGCCCAATTACTCCGAAAATACCATCTCCTACAAAGGACCAGCCTGTGGTCACTCCGACGCCGGTGGCTGCCGCAGTCAAACTTCCATCACCAATCGCCCAGCCTCCTCAGGCGTCAGTCGTGTCAAATGGGAATGACAAGAGCACCTCGACTTCACCTCGACCCATTTCAGCACCGACTCTGAAGACTCCTTCACCGGTCAAAACGCCGAGTCCCAAACAAGGACTGAGTCCAATTCCGACCAAACTAGCATCAACTCCCTCACCAAGTCGAAGTGAGAACGACGCGAGCTTAATGCCACCAGTTGTTCAAACGCCGTCGCCTCTCAAGTACGAAAAGGAGCCATCACTCAGTTCAATTCCGACGCCAAGCCCGCCGCCTCCTCCGCTTCCATCCTCGCCGCCGCCACCTGGGGACCAGGGCTGGGACGAAGTTGTAGTTTTGAATGACCCAAATCTGATGACAATCACTCCGCCACCACCGCCTCAGGCATTGCTCGAGTCGCCCATAAGACCATCGAGGGGGAACGGGAAGGGAGTGAGCCAAACCAAAAGTTCGAGTGTCATAAAGCAAGACAACGATTTGATAGACGACGCGGCAAATCTGCCACCACCTCCAATACTCACTGATAACGAAGGGGAGGGGGACAGAAACGGGCTCTCGGAACAGCACGAAGTAACAAAGTTGGTCCAGAACGGCAACGGCAAGCAAGAGGAGCACAACCACAGCCACCTAACACCAGAAAGCACGAATGGCAATGGAGTCCGGTCACTGCTGCTGGAGGAGATTAAAGAGGAGGACGAAGGAAGCAGCGAAGAACGGTCGGCGGTCAAAGCAAAAGTTCAAGGAACCGAAATCGGCAATGGACATGCCAAAGACTCTACGTAAGCTCAAAAACATTGGCCAACTGCACTTTACAATAACATAAATTCCTACATGTTTTCTAATGCATACGTAAAATGTGAACCTAGTTAGCCACGTAACTAGTTAGTATTACAATTTCAGTGTGATGTTCTATATCGAGCGTAGTTCGTAGTTGAGCATAGTGCTATCTGCGTCCAGTCTCTGCCCAAAATTCTAACTGTACTGTATTCTTTCTTGTTTGCTCAACGATAAACACAAACACTGCTGATGTCTTAAGAAAACTTAAAATGTACATGTACTTGTTACTCCTTGACTTCTATGAAAAAGACGTTGAATTGAACTGACGAACCTCGCGAACAAATATCGAGCATGTTTCTTGCTAGCTAGACTTACACTTGCGCTGTGTCACTTTGTCCGCTTGTCGTTAACGTGAATGTATTGTACGCATAATTCCAGTTTGGTAGTCGAGAAGGGCGCGTTTTAGTTGCACCAATGCAAGTCATTCGTTTTATAAGTAATTTATTAATTTGTGTGTTCAGTGTTCCTATTCCTAACTACTCGTAGTAGTGTAGTAGCTAGCTTAAGCAATTTTTACACCCTGCACGTTGCCAGTTGCATGCGCTGCTGCAGTTCCCATTCCTAAATTTCTACCATTTCGTATTTCAACTGCGTGTGTCTCGTGCTCTATGTTCGTTCTTGGTGTGGTTTATTTTAGGATCGACGAGCTTTCCTTTTATAGTAGAAACTAGAAAATAGAAATGATCTGTACTCTAAAACTCAAGGTCGCCGCATCTAGCAATACGACATGAGTCGTTTGTTCGCCTGCAACCACAGCAATTAATAGACTTGTCTCGTCCGAGCAATGTAATGCTAAGTAGAAGAATTTGATACGAATTTCGTACACGATGCCAGCTTTTGTGCACGACACGATGACTGCATTTTCTAACAATCCTTACAATTTACACTCAACAATGAAGAATGATCGAGTTGCATTGTAATTGTAGCGCTGATAGATTAGATTAGCCGTAGAGACGAGTCAATGCATCGTTTATACTTTCTACACAGTCTTGTGTCGCGTCCTCGCGTATGTAAATTTTTAATGTGTATTTTGGGGCTCAGCATTTCTTGGAACTTCTTTCTACTGTTCACTCGTACAATATAGCCCGTACTTTAGTCCTACAAAGTAGTTGGCTCATTGGCGAATGTTTTAGTCCATTTCATGATTTACAAACTGCAAATTTTCTGCAAATTTTGCTCTAGTCATTAGTTATTGACTAGTTACGCAGTCGTTAGTAATTATTATCTTGTTAATATTTAGCGCAGATAAAGATTTAGTGCAAATAAAAGTACAAGTTGTTGTATGGAAGGAAAATCGGTTTTACACTTGTATCGAAAACTCGGGGCAGAAACAATGGGCAACTCGGGGCAAATTTTCAGTCGCGAGGCTTGATTGAACTTGAAAATGCTACGAAATCACAAAACCCACGCCGTTGTGTTGTCGAGCTCACGTTCATTCCATTGAATTTGTATGCAGCGACAGCCATTTTCCGTGCAACCGTCCATCCCTTTCAATCGATTTGTAAACGGAAAGCCCCTTCATGCTTTGGCTTGACTCACAGCAGAGTTATCAGCTGCCTTTTCACAAGAAACGTTTTGGGCTGGTTGTTTTTTCAAGGCCAGTTTTATTTGGGGTGCGATTAAGATAAGAGAGTTTGGCTGATTCATTTCCCGATTGACCTTCGCCCAGCACACACGTGCAAGACAGTCATCCATCCGCTTCATTCTGTTCGTAATGATCAGTATTATTTAAGAAAGCGCTAATTCAGCAAATTCAAGATGGTTCTTCCTTCGAAAATCGACATGGAAGGAAACGAAGATGTTCCTGATTTCAAGGTGAGATTCACAAACCATTTGTCTTACGATGAATCGTGGTTTATGCCTGTGTCCTGCAAAACAACGAAGCATGGAAGACGCAACGCGATGATGTCGGAAACCGTAGTTTTGTTATCACAGAGTCCACCGTTCATTTTGGAACTGAACGCTCCAGTCGAATTCATCAACACTGGTTTTCATACAACGTACGAACATGGTCGTCGTGTTTTCACTCGAGACTCCACCAGGTCGGACCGCACCAAGTTGGAAAGTATCAGCTTGGAGATCGATGTGCCTCCGGGAACACTTTCTGGCACTCGATTCGTATATTCTGGAGAAGGCGACCGAACCACAGCGAAGGAGCCAGGAGATGTGGTGGTGATTCTGTGTGACGCCCCGCATCGCGACTTTGTTCGAGACAAGGCGAACTTAAAATACACGGTGAAGACGACTGTAAAAGAGGTAAACATCATTCATCGCATCATCGTATTCTTATACTACTGGCTTCTGGCATCCTATTCATTTTTCCCATTTTAAATTTGCAGGCTCATCACGGCACCATTGTCACAATTCCAACGCTTGACGGTCCGATGCTGTACAATGTTTTCAAACCCAAGCCGGTGGAGGTCATTCATGGGAAGGGGCTTCCTGTCGCAGGAGACCCAACTCGTTGCGGAGATCTGTGCATCTACTTTCAGTACGACAGAGAGGAAAGAACTGCACCAGTCTCGTATTGAAGTGAAATCCCACAGCAAATTCTTATTCATATTCATAACTTGATTGTTTTGTTCAAATCTCAAAATTTTGTTAACAAAGAAACATTTATCAAAGTCCAATAGAAGCTTGTCCCTATCATCGAAAGGCTTTTATTTTGCATATCCGCATCGGCTTCTGTAGCGCAGCGCACGCGTGCCTGCTCGGTTCGGCACCCGTCCTGGCCGCATGCTTTTACACTTTATCTTATCATCACGTGCCCTAATCGTCTAGCCTCTGCCTCCAGGCTTTATCTTTTTAAAACTACCCATGCTATTTGAAGTCAACAGCTTACATTACAAATAACATGGCACTGACGTGACAATGAACTGTGTGAAGTGTGAGTTTGTCGATCCTCTTCTCAAGTCCTCTCGCAATGTAAAACCTGTGGATCGAAGAGACCGACCGCAGCATCCTTCGCTCTTTACAATTTTAGTCGAAAAAGTTAAGTGCTCAAGTCGACAAAATGAGAATTGCTGCGATTTTCGGCGCTGTGCGCAACAACAAACCTCGCAAAAGCACGTACCAAGAAATTGTGGACCAAGACAACGAGAGTTTCGCGTCTGCCAGCACAGAATTGTTGCCAACCGGTCTCAAACGTGCAACTAATTGCAAGTATTTTGCAGTATTAATATTTGCAGCTGCGTTCTTAGTGTTAGTAGCGTGTTTGAACTTTGATGGCAAGACAGTCCGATACGAGGGCAGTGAGCATGTCGTTCTGGCGGCTGGTGAGAACGCGACAGATGTGGTTCTGGAGTTGGATCAAGGCTCTGTTCGGGGCACTCGAGGCACCACTCGCGACGGGAGGGAATTGTTGGCTTTCCTCGGCATTCCATACGCAAAGCCACCGCTTGGCGAACTCCGATTTAAGGTAACATGGGATTAACCAGCGAGTTCTGCAGTGCAGTGTGAAGGAGCTTCAAAACATTGTACTTGCTCGTAGCCTCCAGAAGAGCCCGATGCTTGGACCGGCGTTCTCAATGCTACGGAGTACAAACTCGAATGCATTCAGATGGGAAGTCATGACGGTTCTGGCGGATTAAAGGGGACGGAGGACTGCCTGTACTTGAACGTTTTCACTCCAAAAGTATGTTCGCCAGCTGTAGCTATTGCAAGTTTGCAAAAATTACGAAAAATCGCAACTAGCCTGAATATTTTCCTGATTTCTTGTTGCAGACGTTGGATGAGCTGGGGAACCGACGCGATCGGAGTCCGTTTCCAGTATTATTTTATATCCATGGTGGAGGACATGCTGGAAACATATTCCCTATCAAGCCAGACTACCTTCTCGATGAAAACGTGGTCTTGGTCACTTCGCACTATCGTATAGGAATTTTGGGTACGCTGAGAATGACAAGCCGACAGACAGCCCTAATTTCGGTTCTTGTGAGTCAAGTGAGCTTTCTTTCATGCAGGTACTCTGAATACGATGGATGCCGAGGCTCGAGGAAATCAAGGTCTTAAAGACCAAGCAATGGCACTCAGGTGGGTCAAGAACAATATTCGCAAATTTGGAGGCAACCCGGAAACGGTCACATTATTCGGCAATTCTTACGGCTCGATTGGAACTTCAATTCATTTGCTATCCCCGATGAGTGCAGGTTCAGCTTGAATTTGTGAAATTCTCCGCATTAGAATCCTTTTCTAAATTTGAAAGTCGATATTTGCCAGGTTTGTTCCATCGTGCAATTTGCCAGAGTGGAAGCATTCTGGATCCCGGACTTCTCTCGTTGCACCCGAGAGAAGATGCCTTCAACCTGGGTTCGAGACTGAACTGCACAACGGCTGTGGAGAGCCAAAACTCGACAGAGCTCCTCTCTTGCTTACGAAAACTTCAAGCTGGTGATTTGATAATGACGACTATAGAGTCCACCTCAAAGCAAATATTTCTGCACTCCGTTGAACCTCCTTCGCCAACCGGCGACGAGTCAGACGTTTTTCTGCCAAACCAACCACTGAAAATACTGCAGGAGGGAAAGATTAATAAAGTGCCTGTCATTTTTGGCACCAATTCTGCCGAGGGAATGCGAGAATCCAGCTGTAAGTGAGACGGCTTTGGAACTTGTAATTAATATTGACGATTTTAAGTCAATTGACTTGTTCTCGCAGACATCTTAAACATTCCTCAGCTTCTCTCAGCTTACAACAAGGATTTTGAGGCTGCAGCCACTCCAACACTGCATCTCAATCCCAATGCGACAAACACATCAACAATCGTGAATACGCTGCACGAATTCTACTTTGGGAATCAAAATGTCTCACGGGAAACCAGGCAGAACTTGACCGACATGTTCTCTGATCGAAACTTCGTCCATCCATCATACGTTGGAGCCACATTTCAACTGAACAATAACAACAGCATTGGAGAAGCAAGAAACGGACGCAGAAACGCTCGCAACCGTGGGGGAAGGAATGCGGCTGTCGCGACAAATGTTTATCTGTACTATTTAACAAAGCAAGTGGATGTCAGTTATTTTATCGACTTCCAACTCAAGTCTCACTTCAACGTAAGCATAGAAGATCAGAATGGTGCTGGACACGTCGACGAGCTGCAATTTCTGTTTCCATACAATCCACCTTTTCCCCTCATTCCACCAGAATCCAAAAACTACAAATTCTCCAAAACGATGATCAAGCTTTGGGTCACCTTCGCTGATTCAGGGTATTTGCAAAATAGAGCTCATAAATTTCGCGGTGCTTTTCAATAATTTATTCTCCTCCCAATTGCTTTCACAGAATTCCTTCTGGCCCCGAGGGCGTTGCTGAATGGCTGCCAATTCAAAATCCAAAGCCTTACAAATGGTATCAAATTGATGACGAGCCCAAAATGACAGATTTTCTCACAGATCGAATGAATTTATGGGATTCGTTTCCCATTCATGATCTTTATGTATAGATGTACAATTGTAATTAGAACCGAATTTTAGAATTTTACGTTTTAAACGAATGGACAATAATCTTATCGTATTGCCATACGCCATTGTCTGAATTATAAAGCCTTTAAATGTATTAATAAAGAAGGGTAGTCGAATTTCATTCAGTCGAAGGTTTATTCATCCACTCATAGTTAGATTTCTTTTCTAGCAGGCTGTATTAAACAGGTTTAAGAGTTCAGTGGCCACAAAAAATTAGCATTTCATTTTGAATCAGATCATCTATTTACAGAGCCACAAATTTGTAGTCAGTGAATTGTTCATTTGCCAGCTTTCACATGAAGTTCAAAAGTGCTTGCTTTCTGCTCCATCGTTGGCTGGTTGATTTTGATTTCCAGCCAAGTCCTGAATTTCAGTAGCCACATCTCCCGATGCTTTAGAATTTTCGCCTCCTTCGCCGGCGTCAGGAACTGTCGGCTCAACTGCAGCGATCACCGCCACGGTCCTGTCGGGTGCTGTTTCCTCTCCGTCGCACGTGTCTAAAACCTAAAGAATGGGCATAGTCGCATGCTGAACACTCGGAGTAGGTGAAGCTAAAAACAAATTAATGGATTCGGATACCTCAAATGGAGTGAAATGGAGCATTTGCTGCCAGAGCAAAAACATCTCCTCACGCGCTCTCCTGTATGCTTCAGAGTACAATTCGCAGACAATTCTTTATCATTCATTTCAGATTTCGGTGGAGGCCCGGAGGGGAGAAGTTGGACCCAGCTAGTCGGCGATCCAGGCATAGATGAGGAGGAACCCAACGAGAGACCGGTGCACACCGGAGATTGGCCATTCGCCATGGACCCTTTGCATTATCAGTAGACACTGTATACGATCAGAAATTCAAGAAATAACTGATGCATCCCATGAATAATGTCATTCGCTTAGATCAATAAAGGTTGTTCAATTGCAATTGTTCGGAGTGACTTAGGATATTTCTTGCAGAAGCGCCTTGAATCATGCCTTAAAGGGCCACCCAGCCCAACAATGAACTCCCCCTCCTTGAGCTAAAAATAGCATACAAGCAATTTTGCATCAATAAAGCATATCCAATGCGCGATCCGAATTGTTTTTATTAATTCTCATTGTTAACTTCACATTAGAGAATGTTTTGCTGGATCCAGTCGGAGAAGAATGCGATGTCCGAATAGACTCCTGGATAGCCTGGCCGAGCACATTCTGCAAATAAAGTCCGAAATAAGTCATTGGTTGGAGAGATTGTGTACATTCTTATACTCTTACCGTGACCAAATGACACGACTCCATACACGGTATTTCCTGACATCAGGGGGCCACCAGAATCTCCACTGCAGCTGTCCTTGCCGCCAGTGCCGGCACAAATCATGCCCGGGCCAAAGTTGAGGTAGACTTGGCTGCAGTACGATACGGGGGACGTTGGCATGTTGACTGTCATCAAAACTGTCGGACTCGAGCCCAAGTACTCAAGTGCTCCCCACCCAGCAACGTCAACATCGGCTGGAGTAATCAAAGACAGCCCGGAAATGAAAAATGAATGAATGAATGATGCTGTTCCAAATTCGTAGGAATGGAGGACTTCCAACTTACGTTCTGGTTCAAATCCAGGCAAAGCCAAGTTTGCTGGCTGTACGTACTCGTTGAAGACGAGCGGATCGCTGAGCTTCCAGACGGAAATGTCATTGATTTTGTTGATTCTAAGCCAAATCAGGAAATATGGATATACGATTTCTGTCTTGCAGGTCTCCTTTTCTCCTTCTGTTCTTACCCGACGTTGTAGAGTGGATGGTTCACAATTCTTTCGACCTGGCGCACCTGCTCTGTTCCCTCCTCAACAAGGAGGTTGTGCTCACCAGCGATCACAGTGAACAAGGTGGGGCCCGTGGTTGCGCAATGAGCAGCTGTCAGAATCCATTCGTCGTTGATTATTGTGCCACCGCACTGGTGAAAGGTGCCAAGACGGATTTCTACGAGCCACGGATACTGGCCCTTCACTGCGACGAAAAATGAAAGCGGTTGTGAGCTTTAGTCTCAAAATTCACAATTCACTTCACAGCCGTTGATATTTTGAAAATGCTTACCTGCTTCCACTCCGCCAACAACCAGCGTTCCAGCATCATTTTTGACAAATGGGTTTGCTGCAAAGTAAATGAAATATGTAAAATTATCATGTTTAACCCCGACCCAAATTTGGAAAAAATTGGATGTGCGTGTGCACCTGAACTGAGCCCCAAAATCACCGACAGAAGAGCAAGAAGCTTCATTTTGCTGACAAGAGCGTCACCAGGCTGGATCAATTTGAGAGTGAACTAGAGGCCTGCCAAACTGATTACGTTTTATATGTCAAACTGTCAAGAGTAGCAGCTGTCTCACTTCGCACTGCAAATGTCACCCGCATACCGATTATGTCACTTGGAGATTCCATAAGTGCGTGCACCACAAACAAGCTCCAAGGGCACATTAACGAATTACAGTGCAGTGCAGCTGGGAAATGCCGCGGATATTCCTAATCAGGCAGCATGATCGATTAAGTTTGCAAAAATGGGATGGCCGCCTGCTTTGTACCTTCTGTGACAACCCAATTTGGGGAATCTCAAGAGTTCTCGCGTATTTCGATTAGGATTATCCAGCTTTATCGCATCTTTGTAAACGTAGTACAGAATTGAACAGAAGTACATTGAAATTTGTCCAAATGGGCAATGGAAGAAAGCTTAGGCCAAAGGTCAGTTGGCGTATAAGCAGTTAAGGAATCGGATATCTGCCTGTATCTGTGCATATCATTTTCCGGAAAGGCAAGTGGATACACATATTTTTCCCTTTGTCGAATGGGTCAGTCGTAATGCACAATTCCATGAAGGAGCGTCAATGACTCAGTCGTCGGTGGTTTGCCGTTTGGCACTTGTCTGCGCCACAGCATGCCGAGTTAACGCCAAGCCAGTCGCTTTTCGCTTGATAGAAGTGTTGCGCTGATGTGCAGAAATTGGTGAGAATTTCTTGCTGCTGCTGCGAAGTTGAAACATTTAATTGTAATTGCGCTCGATGCTCGAGCTCATCATTCGTCAAGCACCCCGTTAAACTGATTTGTCCTGCATGCGACGAGCACGTGAACACCAAACCAGTCAACAAGTTTTTTGCACACCCGCTCGTGTTTGTGTGAAGTGGAATGTTGTTAAATGTCCAATATTCAGCTGAAAAGTCATTGAAGAAGATGAAAAGCAGCTTGAAGCATAAGCTACAGATACGTTGAATGCAAATACATGTTAATGCTTTGCGTTCTCTGGCTGACGTTGACGTAAGCTGATGGCTCGAGTTCGTGGAAAGTGCGCAATCCTTCCAATAAAATCGGGTTCAGGCTAACAACCTGTTGAACTGCTGAACCATTTGGATTTGGGATGAGGATACTTCCTCGTAGTTCGTATCTGAGGCACTGACAGCTGTGGAGCTCAATAAATAAACCCTTCATGGACCCTTGAAGCCGAGCTGGTGTCCTTCCATCTCCATCTTAACAAAAAATTAGTTGAAAGTCGAAGCCGCAGTTCAGGATTCAATGTCAAATGAACTGTCAACTTGCCACAATGTAAGCAACATTCAAGCCAAGTCATGTTGAACATGATTAAGTTTCCTTCACATGTAATCGAGAAACATGCCGAGATGATTCTTGCGATAGGTCAAAGGTCACACGCAATTTCCTATAGCACATAGTAGTAATTCCAATCGTCACTGTTACCAACGAGAATAAATTGGCAACGGGAGAATCACTCCATCTACACCCATATTGTATTTCATTGTTGCGGCTCTTTCTTGCCTGCTATCTTTCGGCAGTAGTCGGGTTCTGCATTTCAATCTTCTGGTCGAGTCAGTCGGAGCGGAATGCACAAATATAAAACCGTGTGTTTGTCGGATCTCCGCTTCGGTGTGAGCGGGAACTGAGTTTGTTGAGGATTGTAGACTGTCTGGATTCATAATTTCTACTATAATTTCTACAATAAGTTGTGATGTAAATTGCAATCGACTACAAAAAGGTTGGAGTGGCTACATTGTGGTGGATTGACTGTCATAAGTTGTCACCTGATTCTGGCTCGAGGAGTTTATATTCGCTAAACAAACCGGTAAGTTTGAGAGTAGATCCCGTCGGTCAGACATTTTACCCACTCGGGCAACCCGGCAACTTTGCCATGTCCAGTGATATTTACAATTCTCTTTTCAGGTTCATACATTTCCAGAGAAAATAAGCACTAATTATCAGCCGCCTCCTCTACTTGGGTTTAATCGAATTCCATCATGAATGAAATAATGAGCCCAGCTAAGCCGCATAAATCTTGTACAGCATGTTTTCCCATAAACTACTAATGCATACAGAATTCGGTTTCCTAATACTGAACTTGCATCTTATCTCAGACGCACTGGTTTTAAAGGGCGACAAGTTGCAGAACTTACAACAACTGCTCAAACCGATTCCGTCTTCACCAAAACCGAAGCTTGAAGTAGTTCAAAGTGGCCAGGATTCTGGGAAGGCCGAAGAAGACACCGAATTAAAAGCTGCTGTAGAAGTTTTCGTTGAGGAAATCCATAAGGGATGCAAAGTATCTGGATGGGCTTCTCAACCGCAAGCGAAGAAAGCTGGACCGTTGCCGACTCAGCTGACTCTTCCAACTTCGACAGTCCAAGCCCAGTCGGATGCACTGAATGAGTTTCCAGCACTCGGGGACTCAATGGTTGAGTCGAGTAAGAAGGGTCGACCAAGAAGTCAAGACGCCCCCGCGAAGAAGATTGAGGCAACAAAATCGAATTTCAACGAGATCGTTGAGAAACTGCGTCAGATATGCAAGCCTACTGGATCCAGTTCGCAACAGGACGTGAGGAAAAATGGACCGAACGCCCCGAAGAAGGCATCGCCAGCTTCTGTGGTTCAATCGGATTCGAAAAACAACACCAAGTCTACACCAACACTCGGAGGTTCAAGTACCGAGTCGTGTGGGGAGGCGAGACCGCCAGTTCGAAATGGCTCTACGTCTAAGCCTAAGCGTAGCCTTCGGCCTCCAACAACGTACAACGCGGGAGGATACTCGAGATCCGCACGCGGTTGGGCATCGGAATACGTTTTGTTAGGTATTCGTGAGCCACATGCTATAAGCGATCAAGTGATCAAGGCGGTTGCCGAGAAGAAGTTACCACGGCTGCCACCGACTCCTTGTGGTGAAAATGATCCTGGAAAGCCACCTCTGCCTCCGAACTGCCATGCAAAGGCTAAGGCTAAGAAGGCGTTGAAGTTAAAGGTTTCGAAGACCAAGAAGGGTAACGGCTAGGCAAGGAAAAGAAAATAGTACTTCGCAAGCGTTTGAGGGTGATCCTTGCTGACCTGAATGTCGGCGATGAGAAAAACGAAGAAACAATTTCCAATTAAATGTAAATTTGCTTTGTATTTTGTACATAACGTTAATTCTCCCAAAATCAAATGTTTATCTGGAATATTTCTGATATCTGTTGCTGAAATTAAATGAAGATTGGCATTTGAATAAAAGCGTATGTCAAATATGTTGTGCTCCATTGCCATTGTGATAAAGCTGGCCTAGACCCAGAAGTGTTCTCAAATCAGGGTCCGCTCTTTGTTTTCTTTTTCATTCCTGCTCTCAATCCGGAAACCTTCACCAAGTTCAAGGCTCTTGGCACGATACAAAAGGCTGTTGGGTAATGAACATGTGTCTCATCTTATAAAGAATGCGAAGTATTCTCTGCGTTCGCTTTCGTTAGCCGTGTTCTTAACGCGATGAGCAGGCCACACATAAACAATTTAACCCGGTCCATGCCTGCCTGGCCTTGGGCTGAATTGCATTCAGCACTGAACTGGAACTTGGCTCGTGCATTATGCAAATGATGTCATGCGAAGCTGGAAAAGTTGTTGACGAGATCCGAGATTTAAAAATAAGACGTCCATTCCGGTCAGGTCTGGCTGAGATTAAAAAGACGAGATTCTTGATCGACTTGAAGTTGTTGATGACGTTCGTCCAAAGGTTACTTGGATTTTTAGGGCCGCTTCTTTACAGCTGCCCCGCCTCCATCACGTTTCCTCTACAGACCAGCTTCAGTTGAAGCAGAGGCACAAAAGGAGAAAAGGCGAATAAAATGTACGAGTTTCTTGAGTCTGGTGCTGCTGAGGTAAAAAACATTTCTGTGAATTTCTTCTGCCGTTCTCTGGTCTGTATAAATTCTTGGGTAGCTCGAGACTGGTCATCCAGTGTTCAACTTATATTCCAGTCTTCAGCTCATTCTCGTTTTCATTCTCGTCCTCGTTCACATTGCATTTTGCAACTTGTCTAGCGGTCGCACTTGTTTTGACTGATCTTTCCTTCACGTCTGTCTTCTGCATTCTGTACCGTACACTCGCTTGCAGTGCAGCTCAACAAAGAGAGACCGAGCAAGATCATCTTTGTCCTCACTCTGTGCATTTTCTTGATTACCTGATCATTTATTTTTGAGGCTATGGTCTAAAAACTCTTGTGTGTCGATGAAGAGTGTCGGATTTCGGATTCAAGAAACTTTTCGCCTTTACATTACTCTCAGGTACGTAACTCCTTCATTAGCGCGTTATTGCGTCCCTGATTGAGTGTTTCATGGGCTAATTGCGCTGTCCTTTTCCAAACTGCGCAGACTTGACAAAAACCTCCAAACCCGCAAAGGGAGTCGACAAGGAAACTCAGGCAATCGGCTAGAACTCTGCGTGCTCACACAACTCCACCACGTACCCTGAATTGGCTCTTCTCGGAATCGGTCATCGGAACGGTTCAACCTAATCAGTGGTAAGCCATCCGGTTCACCCGAACTCACCATTTCAGGGCCCATATGTGCTGTATTCTACTTGCTCTCTCTCTCTCGCGTACGAAATCATTGGGAAAAGAGATCACACTCTCTTGCATTGAGCTTCGACGCAAGTGCATTCATGACAAGATGCATTTAGCATAGTACCAGCCAAGGCTTTCGGCATATGGCGAAATGTGAACATTTCCACGTCGTCGTCGTCTGAACTTTGTAACCGTCATGCAGCGATGCGATGAGGTGGAATCAGATTTATTCTGATCGACAATCAAACGAGAAGTGGATTGAGTAAAGAAAGAAGAAGAACCAGAATTAGGCTCATAAAAAATAGAGAATTAATAACGAGAGGAAAAAAACAAGTTTTCTCAAGGAAAACTTGTACTGTAATTGTATTGCTTCATAAAGTCGCCTCTTGTCTTGTCGAGCGAGATGGTTTCTTCCATTCTTCAATCAAAGTCGCAGCGCAATGCAGTGACAGAATTCCAATTAATTCATGCATGCATTCGTGAGGCAGACAGGAACGGACGGACGACGTGCCGATGCATTTAAACCGCGTCTCGGGCTGTGTAATTCCGTTCGCGACCGAGTCAGGTTGTCTGAGAAATTAGACGCCTAGATTCTAACTAAAGTCACCTTGAATGACCGACTAAGATGCTGTCCTTCTCTTTCCAGAAACACCAAAGTGTCTTCAGCCGTGTGGGAAACTTAAATAAGACCGAGTACCAAATTGATCATCTTGCATTCCAACCAGACTTAAATAAGCAATCAAAATGGTTCAAGGAGAGAAACAACAAGGAGCTATCATGTCAATGGGTGGGTCGGGAAGGGCCAGCGACCCTTCAGCAAGGTAAATGCAATGACATCGCAAGACACACGAGCCCATTGCCGAAAGGCAAACTAAGAATTTTTGCTAATCCTTTAATTCTTGTTGCAATTACAGAAAAGCTGGCTTTGACGCGGTTCAAAGCCAATTCAGCAACAGCGGCAGCGGCAACAAAGGTCAGGCCCAATCTGGCCAGCAACAACAAGGTCAATACGGAAGTTGGGGTCCAGTCTTCAAGAACAAGTCGAATTTTGCTGAAATGCACTGGTGCTAGACCATCGATCGCCAGTGACTAAGTGGGACATCGACATCTCTTGTCTTACGTCTTCTTAACATCATAACATCAATCAAGCATCAGTATATTGTATAGAATTTAGTCTACTAACCCCAACAAGCATGCCAATTCATTATCAATCCAAGCCTTCATAAGCTACTAACATTCTGGTCGTTATCTTAGTCTTAATCTGACCCACCATCCTTCGATTCGCACTGGACTTTAGCCCCTGACGACGAGGAATTTGGATATTATGACGAGGGATTAACGTTGCTCTCTGATTTATTGCCAGTTTCTTAAGTCAGGAGATGAAACCACGCGAGAAGCACATTTTGAGACAAGGAAATGAGATCAGCATCCAGTTATTCGCTATCTGTTATGACTTATGACTAACATGCATAAGCAAAGCACTACAATTAAGCTTACTATTGTGGTTAGTACTCGGGATTAATTTTAGTACGTTCCCCACACAAAACGTGGCTTTCATTTTAAAGTCTAATCCGGTCTTAGCGTACCTGTAGCCTGTAAGTCACTAATAATTAAGAGCACGAGGCACATGCACATAACATTAACTCAGAATCAATAAGTTATGAATGAAAATACTAATGCAAAACAAAATAAAAACATGCAAAACGGTAAAATGGAGCAAGAGGCCATGATGCA
This sequence comes from Mesaphorura yosii, assembly GCA_009869945.1. NCBI lineage: Eukaryota > Metazoa > Arthropoda > Collembola > Poduromorpha > Tullbergiidae > Mesaphorura > Mesaphorura yosii. The sequence goes on from WIXG01000185.1 coordinate 35,713, forward strand.
AGATTTTGCTAACAGTTCAATTTAATTTAGATTATTAGGAATGTGAACACATGCCGAGGTTTTGCACTTTGGAAATTTTTGCATAGGGGTTAGGATTAGTTTGCTTAAAAATTTATACGTGTGGGCTTTACTTAAATGGTTTCCTTAAGCTGTTCAAGGAGGTCCAACCCAGTTGACCAGCGCTTGACGTGTGCTCGCACCTTGATATCGAAACCACGATAAGCACAGTTGCGGATAATTTCATCCAAAGCTTCTCCAGCACGAACGTAGACATAATCACGACGGGCGAGGCGAAGAGCAGGGCAGAGATCAGAAGCTCCATCGCAGATGAAATGTGTTCGCTCGAACGGATCAAATGCATCCATAAAATCAATGAGCGCTGTTCCTTTGCAGAATCCACCACCACAGACCGGGCACAGAGGGTCTGGGTTTGGGTTTTCTGTCAAGACGATGTCGTGTCTTGAGGCACTAACTTCAGCGTGGTCGGCGATGATGACGTTGGCATTAACGGCTGGCTTCAAGCTTGTCAGGCGGGCGTGAATAAACAGGTCATTTGAGGTGTCGGATAGGATCAACAGCCGTGAAGCAGCATATTTATTCAGGAATTTCTGAATTTTGGTCAGTGGTTGCTCGATTTCTGGAGCACAAAAGTACAATCGACGAATCAACACTAATCAGTTATATGAATGCGATCAAACCATCTTGTCATGAAAGCAATGATCGTGAGCTCACCCAAGACCGTATTAAACTTAGCGGCTTCTTCCAAAATGGTGTCTGGCTTCACTCCTTGTGCGATAACATGATCAACCAGAGTCTGTCCATGTTGCTTCCAATTAAATTCCAAATTCAGAGAGTTTTCACTGGTTGAAACATTGCGACGTTCCGCGAGTAAGTCTCTGAAGATCCGTTCTGAGTCACGAGTGACAATTGTACCGTCAAAGTCGAAGATGAAGAGCTGGCGCTGACGTTGACGAATTTTCTATGAACATTAAGGTGGTGCACATTAGCACACTTCTTTCATGGATTATTAAAACATCTCTACGAACAAATTAGTACCATTCGGAAAAGCTTACCATTTTGGAACCACACAGACGAGAACAAAGTCCAGAATTTCCAGATTTATGGCACGGCATGCTGCAGAAGGTGGAATTTCTTACTTGAAGTAAAATGTCACTTGAAACAATTTGGTCCGGACTCCGGAATTAATTATTGTGTATTAATTAAATTATTTATTCAGAATTAACTTGTTGAATTGGATACGCCCAAATTCGCCGAAGTGTAATTTGAAATTCACAAAATTTTCGTGCAGAGCAATGCAGTATTGAGAGCAAAATGCAGAAGACAAGACCTGATCACAATGCGCGTGGAGGATCGATAGCATGATGTGTAAGCTTCCATTATCGAACTTCGAGTTGATGTGTCTGGAGATTGTAATTCTGAGAACGATTCGCTTATCGCGCCTGACCTTAGGAGGCACGCGTAGCGTTTGAGAAATTACAATCTCCTTTCATGAGAGGCTCAAAATCGTTTTGAGGACAATGCAGAGCTAGAGGCCTGCATTCCTCTATGTGAGGCGAATGCATTCGAGTGGAGGGAATTGATTCTGCCCAGTGGGATTCGTTTTAATTACGAGGACTTAGGTCTCTGTAGTATTTATATTTGTAGCCGATCAGTTTGATAAAATTAACACAAACCTGTCCGACTTCGGATGACAGGTCACCGGAACAGGTTTTTGAAGGGTTCAGCTTGGACACTTTGTAGCGCCTACTTAACTTAAACTAATCAACCAATTTATTCCTTCATGTCTGCAAGTGGCAAACTCATTAGAACACAAAATGTTCTCGTCGCATCGTCACTGTGCGTCTATCCCAGAATGGGCTAAGGCACAGTCGCCTACAAATTGTATGGTATTCGAGTATTTCTTCCTGGTCACAAAGATCTCTGGTTAGATTGTCACGTCTGTAAATCATGCAGACTTCATCAGGCGAAATTCACAATTCTGAATACTTTGACTGATATCTGCGACTGAATTCAACAAATCAGCCAGCATTGCAACATACATTCGACGGCTTATCTCAATAAGCCATAAATTCCCCAAGCACTTCACATTAAAAGCAGTCTCGGTCATAGCTCATCGTCTCTTCGTAATGCTGTACAAGCTTCACGCTGGAGCTGATGTCATGTAAAATACCCACACACCAGCTAGGCTGAGGGAATTCACCATTGAGTCATATGTTCCAAGTTCTCATTGAATTTTCCAGTTTCCTTTGCGAGGAAATTGAATTTTCAGCCCCAGGATGATGCCCATTAAATTTCCCCGGGCGATGATCCAATGTTGCACCCAGACGTCTATTCTATTCATCCTGACATCTGAATGTACGATCGGCATTAAGCCCGGAGGACCCAGTTAAGTATAAAAAGTCCAAGATCAAACCCAAACCGGTATCATTCGCCGCCACCGGCCACAGTCTCAGAGTACCTGATTTGCCAAGGCTCGAGAAGAATTGTGCCAGATTCCTCCAATTTAAAAAAATTCATTAACCATGAACACTGCCATTTTTTTAATATTCGCTCTGCTCGGGGTTGCTTCAGGTAAAATATCGATAACGATATGCGTTTCTCTTGTAGAATAATTTATTGTTTCTTTGCCTAGCTTCTCCATTGGTGAAACGAGATGCTTCCACTTTCATTGTTGGCGGGGTTGAAGCGCGTAAAATTTTCACTGATTAATAAATTGGTGGTGGATTCCACTCAAAATGACGGCCGACCTTCCTCTTTCCTTTTCCAGGTCGTGGAGAGTTTCCATACATAGTTCAAGTTCAATTCGGGTCTGGCCACTGGTGTGGAGGCTCAATCATCAACGAAAACTGGATTCTCACCGCCGCACATTGCTCTTCCTACCAACCCAGCTCCTATAACGTTGTTGCTGGTCAGCACGATTTGCGAGTCACCGAAAGCCAAGAACAACGGCGCTCCATCGAAAGAATTGTGAGACATCCAAACTACAACGGGTACTAGAAAACAAGCCTTATCACAGATTGGAATCGATGTTTTTGAAATCTTAAGCCAAGAATTTCGTTGATCTTGTTTCCTGCTCCATTTCCAGGAACACACTCGTCCACGACGTGGCTGTATGGAAAGTCAACTCTCCGTTTACCTTCAATGAGTTCGTCCAGCCCATCGCAATGGCTCGGACCGAATTCACAGCACGTAAGAAAATGAAACCAATTGCCATTTGAAACCAAGACCAACAAACGAATAATTGTCATTCTGCTCTCAGAAAACGTGGACGTTGCTGGATGGGGTGACCTGGAGTATTTGGGAGCTTCTCCCACCGTGCTCATGCGCGTTACCGTGCCATCGGTTGAGTTCGAAGAGTGCAAGAGGCTCAATGCCCAGAATCCCAGCCTTCCTCCCGTTGTTGCAGGCATGATCTGTGCCGGTGTTGGTGAGAAGGACAGCTGCAGTGGAGACTCTGGCGGCCCACTCGTTGACGGAAATACACTAGTCGGTGTTGTCTCATGGGGCTATCGTAAGTTTGGGTTTCTCAAAAATTTTGTACTCTTGTCTTTCTATTAATTGTGCCTTCTTCCGAGCAGAATGCGCACGCGTCGGATTTCCAGGAGTTTATGCTGATGTTGCTTACTACTACGATTGGATTTCACAAAATGTTGCCTAAGAGGGGGACGATACAACGAGAACGACTGGCACTTGGAACTTTTCAAAGTCACCCACAGCGAATTAGATTCTTTTGCTTTAGTACCTTTAACTGTAATACAAATATAAGTTAAATAATAAATGGACTTCCATTCATACACATCTCTACCAGTTCCTTGAAGCATTCTATGATAAATCAACATCATTAGAGCATCATCAATAAGAAAGAATTCGCACTCCAAGATAACGGATTACTCTCCCCGACGTTGTCTTTATTTGTGACAAATCAAGAATACAATTAAAATTTGAAGTTAATCTTGAAATATAATCTTAATCTTAATCTATTCACCACTGCGACGAGAACCCTAACTGCACCACTGGACTCGATGCTGACATGGACACGCTGCTTACTCTCAGCTCACCTCAGTAAAAACCTGGAATCAAGAAGGAGAGGGATTACTTGCTGTACTTTTGCAAAGTGTAGAAATCTAATAAAGATGCTAGGGGTCGTGTACTTACTTACTTACCGCTGAACCAGGTAGGCTTGTACTCAATGACGGGGGCTGGTAGACAGTAGCCACTAATGTTACGTGATCCAGGGGCTGCTGTAGTTGATGGAGATCGTTTGAATGCATTTCGGATGAAGTCATAGCCTCCTTTGACGACGTATACAAAGTCATTCTTCACACTTTTGTATGTTTCTTTGACATCAAACCTCTGCAAAGAGTACAGAGCACAGTGTAAACGTAGGGCAACTAAAAGTCAACGGTTTGGAGAAGGAGCTCCTTTAACTCGATTAACGTACCATCGACATGACCAATCGGTCCAATGATGACCAGCAAACCTACCACTGCTATCAGGCCAATGCACACTTTGAATGCCATATTTCCAGAAACTTAAGCTTCGACACGTACGACTTTGGGCAAGAAAAATTTCTGAAGTTGAAGTTGGAGGAGTTCGCTTCCTTTACAGTTAACAGCAAGAAAACGTTTGCGGATATGAACTGTGAAGTGAACATTCAATGCAGTGCCAGGATACATGCAGTGCCTGCCGTTGGTGTGTACGTGATGCCAGCTTCCAACTCAGCACAGTCATGGGTCCAGTTTTTTCTAGAACAAGACAAAATTCTAGGAAATGTCATCGCCTGATTTGTCTACTTCCACAATTGGCCGACGACCGAGCAAAGGCAAGCGTATGGGAGCACAGTTCTTTCCTCCTACTGCACTGAGCACTGCCGAGGTTAACGAGCTGGTTCTAATTTCATATCGCCCCAAATCGCAAGAAGGAAAGTTCATTGACTGGTTCAAGATTCAACTTTGTTCGAAATTACTATGCATTGCAATCGAAATACCCACAATGAAAGATGAGACGGTCAAATGTGACTTTGGAGTAGTAAACTTAATTTTATTAATACAAAATGCATCTTCTCTAAATCAAAAAATAAATTTTATAATCTGAAGGTCTGATGCGGTGACTATCGCAGGCAGTCATAATGCATTTGTTTCTTCACTTCCTCGGGCAACCTCCTAACTTGAAGTACCGTGGAACAATAGTGGGCTAGCTTGGCGGCGTACCTGCGCGGGGAAGGTAGACTGATTAGACCGATATGATTGTAATACAAATGGCAACGCTTGTACGCGAATGTCTGCAACTGACGCAGGTCCCAATTTGAATCATTGTGTATGACGTGTGATGAGTAGTTTATACAACCCACAGAAGCTTTGTTTTTTGCACACACATTTTCTTCAGCAAAAGCTACCAACAGAAACTTTGTTACGATTGCACCTATTATTATCTATTATACCTTAATTCTGATCTTACTGTACTGCCACCATCTACTGGAGGTTATAGTTGTTAAAAGAAGTCGAGTAAAGTTAATACGTTAACTATAATTTTAAAAAAAAATAATAGGTGCAACTGTCAAGGATCAATAATTGGAAATCTGACGAAGGTAAGATACCTTTATCAAATGAAGTTGTGCGATTCGCTGTAGAATTGGTTTACGAATTGGCTCATATCTGCTCTTGTACACTATTCATACCGAAAATTGTGTATTTCATAATGAGATTGATAAACTCACGAAGACTTATGACAATAGCCAGTCAAGTCGTCACCATCGATAGAAATAACAAAAATGATATTTTATTATCTGATCACACAGAACGTTAAACCCTGAGTCGGACAGTCCGACGCCAAGCCAGACTTCATAATCATGCGCAGTGCATTACTGCAAGACGCGAGACATTAGGTTATTTTCAGTAGTGCGCCTTATCCCGGGCTTCATTGAAAAGAATGAAAAGCAGTGGACAAGAATCATAATATGCACGAGGCTGCGAACATTACTTTCATAATTATTTCTTGATTAATGGCTTTGAGATGTTGCGGAACAGCAAAGTTGCAGATTTTTCAGAGCGTTATCTTTCTTGATGTGATGGTCTTCTACGTACATTACACGTGTTTGAAGCTAACGAGTTAAACAAAGACAGGGTACAAAGGCCGAGGAAGTCGAATGCGTCACCAAACACCAGCTTCTGCAATTTCACTGTGATATTAACTTCGGTCGTCTAAGCCGCCTTCCTGGGTGCGATTCTTTCAGGTTAAATGCGTTCAAACCGAACGGTTGAAGATAGTGTCTAAGAAGTATAGCACACAACACTGTTGTTCTGTGCCGTTAACGTTGCTTTGCTCTTATTATTTGCACTTTTGGCATTCTGGAGTTGCTACTCTGAATTTATTAATTTTAACACGATTTTGCACGCTTTCCCTTTCCCCGTTGCATCGAGATAGCAAACTCTATACTCATTCCACTGTGCAAGCTGAAGTAATCACCCGCTACGAAATCACTCCATAGCCACACTGTACTCAGGCGACTCCATTTTGGATATTTCTAGCATCTTCTAGCATCAGTTCGAGTTGTGCCGTGAAATCGATCAGAAGCGTTTGTGTTAGTATTTTCACAGTGCTGCTTGAGTTTGTGAATCAATTACTTTTGGATCCAAGCACCTTAGCCTGGTGTTTCTAGTATCAAGAATTAAAATGCATGTAAGTATTGCGTATTATTTAGCTTTAGCTCTTGAATCCTCGCTTTTGCATTAAAATGACCAACTGCATACAAATTGAAATGTATTCATTTCAAAGCCACGACAAATGAGCTATGCGGGCGCGGCCAGAGGGGTCAACTCGCGACGTGACGTTGGCCAGAGGGCCGGTGGTCAAGCTGCGCAATTTGCGATGGTGTTCAATCGTCCGCTCCGTGGCTCGCCATCACCACCAGCTGTGCCATCAGCGCCAGCCTTGATACCACCACTACCTGGACCCGACGCCGGAGGTTCTATGTCGTTCGTGCCACAGGCGGTTGTTACTGCACCATCATTCAAGCCGCCACTTGTCTTAACAGCTTCATCCTTCATGGCGCCGTCGGTAACAATGGCAATTGCGCCCTTCTCTAACCTGGATCAAACTGCCCCAGTGGCACAGACTGCTCGGAAAGGAGACCACGTTATTAGTCAGATGTACTGCCATACTTGTCAAATACCTAAGATGTCTTTTTGCAACACTTGCACTCGAATGTTCTGTCGCGCAAAGTCGTGCGGAGGAACGGGAGTGTGAGTTGCTCATGTTCCGCCATCAATATTCTATTTTATTTTATGCATCCTGGCCTTACAACTTGCTCCGCTTTTATTCCAGTCCATGCCGACCTCCTCCTCCGTACCCGGGCGACCGCCGCCAACAACATCATCAAGCAGCCATTGGGCCCCCAGCCCATAATCAAGGAGCTGCTTCTTCTGGCTCGTTGGCTGGATTTGGCAGTTGTGGTGGCGCAACTTCTGCTTGGGTTGCAAGTGGAACATACGCACGTCAAAACGCAGTGGCTGCTGGTGCCAACTATTATTATGGAATCCCGATGGCTTCTGGATACGACGACGGGGCTGGCGAATGTAAGGATTTTCTTATAAACACAAACAAATCTGGTGCAAGGCGCTCTTCCTCTCGTATTCTTCTTTTTCAGATACAGATTCAACTAGTGGCTCTGATCGCTCATCAGACAGTTCTGGGACAAGCGTCTGCACGGTAATTGCTGCGCCGGGATATTCTGGACGTCCCGTTGGAAGAAATCTTGGTAGGATTGGCGCGCCTTCATCAGTCGATTATAATCGCAGCATTCTTCATGGAGAACGTCGTGCCGTCGGGTATGAACGTGCCTTGCATCGTCGTGCACTGGAATATGCTACTGATCAATCCTTCCGCAACTTCCGCCGTCATCAATGAGCAAGCCAGACCGTTGCCTGTCGAGATGAGATGATGATTGAGAATATTTTTCTTTAGATTTTAATTCTTACTTTACATTTGGTTTTAAGCTTTATAAATGGGAATCATCCGTTATGAATTTATTTACTGTTGCTATAATTTATGACTTCATCTTGCCTTATCAATTTTGTCTTGGATTTGAATTATTTTTCTTGGTTTCAAATTTTTAATTAATTAAATTGGCTGGTTTCTGTTTCTGTTTCCACGTTTTCTGCATTTATATGGTTCTCTTTGTGACGGATGCATTAAGCACATTAATTTCACGCAAATAATTACGAATTTAGCTCGCCCAAGACTTCGCGTGCACAGCTTCAAGTTCGAGTTGAAGGTTTCGGTCAGATTGTTGGATTCGCAGGAGAAATATGCCGACTTAAAACTGCGACTGAATTAAATTTTGGTTTCAGTGATGTAATTTTAATGTCACGTCATTCCCAATTGTTCAATCCTCCGTGGACTTGTCTATCTAAGCAGCTAATGGCAGTGAATCCAATGAATGATGGTCGGGTAAGCAGCGAAGTCGCTCGAGTCCAAGCCAAAGTCTGGCAAAAGCAAGCATGCTCTGTAGTCAATTGGGACTGACATCATATTGTGAGATTGAAATTATTGCAGAATCTTTCTCATGCATCTTCACCGCATGCAGCAACCGAGCTGAGCTCGAAGGCGAAGCCTCATGATTTTGTCTTTGTCGTGTCCTTCACATTTGTAATCGTATTTACTATTTGCTATGCTCACTGCGCTTGGCTTGAAGCGCTGTGGTCGAAATCCGCTGAGACAGCGAAACCCGACACGAATTTGTCGTGAGACAAAACTCAACGGCGCAATTTGCAAATGTAACAATATCATCATCATTAAAATACATTTATTTGACAAAATAGAGTCGAAACGACGCCAATTGGTTGAGGCAACTTAAGATAGAGCGGAAAATTATTAAAAGACGGCCCATTTCCATTTGCACGCATGCATTTTTGGTGTGGGTTGACAACGGAGTATAATTTCTGACAAATTAATGTGATGTAATGTAGTACAACGGAGTTACAAGAGCAATGCAATTAATTGATTTAACAAGGAGTTCAATTGGAGTTGAACTTGTTACTTTCCCCAGCGGAGTCGCATGTTGTAGGGTCGGAAGGAGTGACCTCCACCGTACAAAGACGCACGGAGGAACTCGCTTTCATTCTCAAAATCTTGCAGACTCATGCCTCCACCTCCGCCCTGCTCCCTCCTCCCCACCAGTGATGAGACTCCCGCTCCAGGAATGGATGACGCAGACTGCGTGCTAGTTGAAGTTGATGACGACCGCCAGAAGGGACAGCACCTCGAGAGAACGCTCAACGCCTTCTTGCGCCTCTGCGAAAGCTGTATCTGAAATGAGAAATGCGTAATTGCAATTGCCTATTACTCAAACCCGCTTAAATTAATGAGAATGTTCGAGCTGCATTGTGGTCGCATCCCCGGTGAATTAGACTTACATTGTTGTGATGCTGTCCACGACGCCGACGACGCAGAAAGTCGTTGAAGACAAAGCGATCCGGAGCCTGCAGCTTGGAAAATTCTTGTTCGGGGTTGAGAGAATTTTGATATGGGCTGAGTAGGAATTGTCGCAATAAATCCACACTGTTTTGGGGACGATGATCATTCATTTTGTTGAAATCGAGTGCGAAGGTGTCTGCCTGGCTGCTCGTGGAGGTCAAGATCGCCTGCTTCTCAATGAGTGGGTCGGGTCTAGCGTCGTACGCTGGAAGGGTCTCATCTTGTCCGTGACAGCAGCAGCTGAATACGGCGATCACCGCCGCTGCTGAATGGAACCAATTCATGTTTGTATTTCACAATGCAGTTAGAAATCCATTCTTCGGGTGTAGTCTGAAATATTAAGAGAGTCTTAAGAGAGAGTCGCCGTTCCCGCGGCTAAATCACATAGATTAAAACTCAAGGCGAGAAACTGTAAGAATAGATGCCAGTTTTTCTTTCATGATTAATTCTTAGCTTTTGCTGTCGTCAGCTAAATGTCATGGGTAGCGAGCAACAAGACTGAAAGGGGCATGACTCATGACGACTCGACGAGTCCGATCCATTCGCGAAATGAGATTCTAAATACCATGCTTAATTAATAATATTTTTGTTCTAGCCGTATTGATTATTCAGTTCTTGGAAAGCTGGACGCCCACAGGAACGAGGACGACCTCTTTCGTAAGGTCGAACTCACCACTAGATAAGAAAGAGGCACATTGTATTAGATGTCGTACTACCACTCACTCGCAAATGGCATTCGGAAATGAGATAGAGACCCAACAATCACAAGCTGAAAGTGAGCAAGTGAACAACTGAGGAACAAGCATTCAACAAGTCTCCAATTTGAGCACGCACAATACTTGATGGAGGTTATTAGATTAAGAAGCGATGAATTGATCTGCTGATGAGTTTATATTCGAATTTCGTAAACAAGCGAGCGTAAAGTAGGCGAACGAGATCTGCCACTCATTCATTCTTACTGCTTACTACATGCTTGGAGCTGGGAATTGTCGAATTGCACAATTCCATAATCTCATATTTCCCAAACGTTCATACTTCTCACAGCTTGGACTGGACTCATACTCATACTTTCATACTCACACTACCTTACAAACTCTCAACTTGCACAATTACAAGTCTCTCTCGTAATTAATCATAGGTACAAACGATTGGATCGAACAACCAAAATAAGTAGACCCAATTTCCTGGAATTGATTGTCTGCCCCTGACGCTTGTTGCGCCCGAAACCTGAACATGGCATATGGCTCCATGATTGTGTGCATTTGTTTCAATATTTGTTCGGCATTTACGAAATGATGTAATTTATTTATTTCCAGTCTCAAACCGATTACTTCTTCGCCCAATTACTGAATGATGATGCATTTAAGAGCACATCATAAAGGTCAAACACATAGTCAAGATTGAAGCCAAGGCGTCGGCTTCATGGAATTAAACTTCTTAATGTAAATGGCATGGTTTCCTGTGACAAACTTTCGTTGAACGCAATGACTTCTAAAAGTTATGGCCAGAATTGAATGAATTACAGTGGCACTATAGAGAAATCAGGATTCCGGTAACCAAACCACTCTGATTTACTCGTACGTCTTCGTACTTATAACTATGAAAGTAAAATTTCATTAGAATAGTTACCTTTCAAGATAATCGAGATTAGAAGTCCATGCGGGACGGTGCAGTATCGGTCGACATAATTAGCAGATTGCTTCACACGAAGTTCGATTAGTCCAGTGCTTAGCGACGACTACGCAAGTGACGCGAGAGTTGTCGAGATGCTCCTGAGACTTGCTTTACGCCTTATGCAAATGTGTCTCCAGTGAATTTGCAATTGCACTGGAATGGCTCATATCAGTTAAATCTCATGCGTCTATTTCAAGACACACGAGTCACACGACAGGGCCAATTTTGGAACAGTTAAGTGGCAATTAATCGAAGTGTTCCTTGATTAGGCCTCGAACATAAAGTTGACACACGATTGCTAACACGCACGCAGGCCAGTTGTTTCCGGGTCGAGAAAGGAAAGAAGACTGATTCGATTGCATCAGGAGAGCCTTCAATATATCTGAGCCGTATGACCCGTCGCTCTACGTGGCGTGACTCGGCTCACACAATATGCAGCAGGTGGGGGGAGAAAGCGACAACTTTCTCCTTAACCAAAGCGCGTCAGTCGGCATACGACAAGGCACCGTACAAGAAGCACCAGGGTTAAGTTTAGCTCGGCGAACGAGCCTCAACAATAGGAAACCTTACATGATTCATATTCTACTAACTATATACAAATGAATTCCTGCTAAAACTCCGTGCCACGCCTGCATTTGCGTCTGCTATAGTTCATGTTATGTTAAATTTGTATATTCATTGATGAAAGTGATTTACAGCTGCTGGGAGTCAGTGGCCCAATCTTGAATTTTTCTACGGTGTGTCCAGGTGTCCATTTAACTTCAAATAAAGGCACCTACGGAGAGACGGGCGACCGAGCCATCTGCAGCTGCTGGAACTCCAAACCCAATTACATTAATCGTGTCCAGTTCCGTGAAAGTCGCTTTCGCAAAATATGTCATGGGAATCGCAAACATGACTTGAATAATTACAGTTAACTTGCCTCTCAACTTTGCTGTCTTCACTCTATTCTCCTTCCAAATATCCGGATTTCGTTGCCGTTTCTTCAGTCACGGTGCAGGCTGAGGCACCACATTGTGTTGGTCCATCATCGCCAAGAAGTAGGATTTCACAAATCACAATCAAAACCGAACACACAGGCAGTCGAGTTTAGACAAGCGGAATGGGTCAGAAAAGATGACTGAGATCGAAACCGTAATTTCAGTTTTAATTTGCAACCAATTTGCCCGGTATTGTTTGTTTGCTGGCTGTTTTTCCAAGTAAACAAACAATTCCTACTTTGGGTTTTCCGATTCACTGCTTCAAATGTCAGCGTTCTCGGTACGTACCGTAGTATTGCATTATCGCATAAATTGACGGTTAGCGTTTTAAATTACTGTCCAGGTCCCAAACGGCTTGTAATGACGTTCGCAGCTCGCAGGCATCTGCACCTACACGGAGAAATCTCGTATTACCGCGTATGCATACAGCCTACGATGTGCTCTGCGGCTCATTGAGATTAATTAAGTGTACAATTTCAATCTCAGGTACGCACAAGACGTACACTTCTCATCATTACATTCATCCGCCCGGTGGAATAATACTCAAAATTCAATTTTGGTTCTACCACTGCACTCACGGGTTGGTGGCCAGTGAAGATGATATGAATATTCTATTTTGATGCGACGTGGCCTGGGCCTGGGCCTGGTCACATTACTGAAAAAGAGCAACGAGAAAATAGCAAGATGAGATGAGAGCGAGTTCAAGACGTTAGACCAATGAACTTATTAAATTAGTGCCGTGTTAGGTGGCGTCTCATGCAAAACTCACTTTCTCCGGTCCGTGTCTCATTTCATTGCTCGTTAACAAGATTTGGTTTGCTCAACACTTAATAAAGTGCAAAATGTTGTCTCAATTCTGAACTCATGTGTCGTACGTCTTTCGATTGAATGACTGTCCTAATTAGATCTTGCGTAAGTAATCGATAATGAATTTCGACGAATTTCTTTAGTGAAGAATAGCAATAGAAGTCGAAGGGGCTGGTCCAACTCATCGCCCGTTCCGTTCCACTAATGATACGTTGTGATTGCTATTTATACCACGAGAGAATGAATGACAGAACAGAGTGTGGACGCGGCAGGTGAAAAGTCGGCCAGAAAAATAGGAATTGACTCAACCAGTAATTTTCCTGGACGAAATCGTAAGTCTGACGAAATCAAATGACAGAAGCAATACGTGGACTGTCTTTCTCTAACCTTTCTAGTCGGTCCTTGTTTTGAAACGGGTTTTTCAGTCATAATCTGCATAGACAAAAAATGATAGATAGCGCTAACGAGCGGCCGAGGCCTGGCCGAATCTGAGCCACTACACCGTATCATAACAACCTTAGCTAGTTTATAGAAGTCCACACCAAATACTCCTTTGGGCCATGGACGCAGCGTAGCAATCGACCAGCGCCTCTTTCATAGCATCCATGGATTCTGCCGCTGCCGACATGGGATCACACCCAACTTCCACAAATTTTGTTAAATGCTCTCTTTATCTAAGCGTAGAAAAATACATATGAGAGCTTTAACAAAACCGATAACTCTAACCACTCCAAATCGGTTCAAAATTTTGCGAACCCTCAGCCGATCCGGGTTCCTTTGTTCACGTCGTAAGATGCCTTCTTCGAATTGAACTCTCTTCGCTGTCGCTGCCTCATACGTATGTCGCATACCGATCTTTCCGCATTACCAAGTATGGGCGTCAAGTTTTTCGTGTCTGTCTGTGGCATTGACTTCCCATCGTAAACACAGTTTAAGATTCTCAGAGGTACTTCTCAACTCCTAAAGCGAAGCGCTGTTTTAACGAGCGCATTATGAGGCTTTGGATTTTTCATTGTTGTAGCATTGCATCGGGATCTTTGGTCTTCTCGCTGCACTGCCCCTGCCTTGGACGGTGCCTACTCCAATCTCATTGTTCCTGCTCAACAAAAACCTGCTGAGTTGCTGCTGCGAGCTACAGATGGAAAGGAGCCGAGCTGAAAGATTTGAAAAGCACACAGATGGTCAACACATGGTTTTAATAAGCTTGTGATGAAACTCTTGGCATTGCGTGTTTGTTTTTGTTCCTTTCATGTAACATTCAGGCCGAGTGCAACCGGCTGCAGCTACGCAGCGTCAGACCCGCGCTGTAGCTCTTCGACGGTGGCAGAATCGTACGTAGTTCGACACTACTACGCCGTGGCATCGAAGCTGCTGTAGCCAGCGAATTTGGCCAAGGTCTCGCGACTGCTGAGGTGCACATCGAGACCACCACCACAGTGAAGCACGAGCAGAGCACAGACAACCTTCTCCCAACTGTGAAAAACCAACAGTCCATGCAATGCATACGTTGCTTGTGGTGTACACAAAGATCTTCGTGTTCTGCAAACATAAAAGCAGACACTTACTTTTGAAACTGTAGGAAAATCGTATGCATTAACCCAAATGCAAAATCTACGAAAACGAAGTAAGGAGAGCTGCTAAATTCTGAATCAGCGTCGTAGTCGTAGCTCGCAGATCAGCAGCATCAGCGGTGTCACCGTCCATTGCTCACAGGTCGGCAATTGGCAAAGAAAATTTAAATGCAGGACAATGTTCCCAACGCCGAGCTAGAGAAGATGCATTAATATGTCATCTTTGATACCATTCCAATGACACTACAGACCACCAGATAGCATGATTCTGAGGGACAAAGTTCCAAAAAACAATTGTGGCTGAAATCCAAACAACCGCTGTCCGACTGATTGCTTGCTTTCCTGCGGTTTATTGTCCGAATAATCTTAAACGCGATGGCCACGGTCACGAAAAGTGCCGATATATGGCAACTTCAGAGATCAGCTTAGCTGCGGTGAGGAACGGATAAATTACAGGGCATTTGCAGAGTATTGCATCGTCAATTTGTGCATGTTGGGACCCAGAAGTGTGTTGATTCCTACAGGCAGAGTGCATATAACTGTACAGAGTCGAGTTTTGCTGCTCAAGTCGTATGCAAGCAGTCCATAAAATCCATTTTTGTAATTTGGTTTCATGTAATAATTGTTACATGTACCCATTGCCTGTGCTTTAAGCTTTGCTACGTTGCGAGTGCTGCCTGCCTTGCTTCGCTTGCCTTTTGCCTGGCATATAACGCTACGCTACCAGAGCACAGGAGCACTAAAAGCTGGGACACGGGCGCCAGGCAATGCTGCCACGGCTACGAGTGCTATGGTGATGGTGGGTCCAAGTAAAGGCCAACTGAGCACACAGCAAAGGCAAAGCGTAGCTGGCAGAACGTAAAGACACAATTTTTTAAATAAATGTTCTCTTTATTCGAGCACAGAGCAGAGCACAGCTTTGCACTGCTACGAGAAGCAAAGGATTGCATAAACACAAAGAGAGAACAGAATTCAGGGAGAGATCGCAGGAGAAAGAGAGATCATCGTCATTAGCGCTGCTGCTGCTACCCATTTAAATATTCATTATTATAATCAGCGGCCAGAGATCGTCGTATCGTAGATCACACACAAACACAAAAGGGTCGAGAATCAGCGCAGACAAAGTGTTCTACAAATTAATTAATACGGGCAAGGCAATGGAGGGCTCAGTGCCATCAGAAGAAGATACACAATACGTTCGTGTTTAACAGTACATCAGCCAGGCAGCACTTGGCCAAGACTACGAAGACTTGGTTTCTGGGTTCCGTGTCCAGCGCAAGCAACTCGCCTAGGAGTCAGTCAGAATTTAGCGGTGGCGGTGGTGCAAGCCTAGACGAGAGACTACCTTCAGTTGTATTCAGCAACATCGCCTTGACGTTCGCTCCACGAGATACGACGAGTCTGAATTTTTAAGCAGCTTAATTTTGTACTAACTTGTACGCCTATTTAGTCAGCCAAACCAGGTTAACCTAACCAGCCAGCGGCCAAGACTGCTGCGGGTCAAAGTCTAAGGGTAACGCTTTCCAAAAATTCATCCGGGCAGGTGACTGATTCACTGTACTGATAACGAAGAATGTGAGCAGTAGTTTGTAATGTAATCATGCCATTAAGCATAGCCAAGTCTCTAACGTGACAGTTTTATAGCTAGCCTAGCTATATTATAAGAAGCATTCGATAAGCCAACGCTTGAAATTTAATTCCTAGAATCGAAGATTCAGGAAGTTACGTTTTAGTGTAGTTAACGCAACCGTTTCGTAATTTTTAGTAGGAACAGTCTGTCGCCAGTATCACTTTCTCGTTTAACGATTGATCGATTCGATGTTCACGTATTCACTTTGTCATAATCTTAGCCTTTGATTTTGTATTTATTCAGACACTTTTTATTTCTTACCCTTTACAATTACATTCTCGACTTCTTTCGATTGTTAATTAGCGCTGGATGTAGGACATGCTACCTGGTCCACATTACTGCAGATAAGGAAGTAGATCACGCAACTTTGTGTATCATTTAACTTTAATTTAAACGCATTCACTTCCACGTAAACGTGCTCTGGTCCAAGTGCACAATCAAAACATCACATCATCTCTTTACTGTGCTGCGCAATACGGTGAACAATGGAGCTTCGTGTCAGAAACAAGTACCGTCTAGGCCGAAAAATTGGCTCGGGATCGTTTGGAGACATTTACTTAGGTGAGCAATTCCTTACTTCGCATCGCATCTCATCTATTTTTAGCTTTTACTGTCATCCTCTTGTTCGATTAAACAATTAAATTTGCGAAAGAAGAGGCTGATGAGGCGATGTCGCTGTGTAGAATGACACCCAAAAAGCAGGGAGGCTGGGGACATTAAACGAGTTAGTGAACGTACTATATGGCGTAATCAAGGGTGATAAAAACTGAGGCCAAGCCGCCAAGCCTGGGCTTCGAAAGTGCTCAACTTTCTAATTTCATGAATCATTCCACCTTTGAACCTACGATAGGAGAATTTATTTGCATGAAATTAGTGTCCCTGGTGAATTGAACATCCAGAACCCCGTTTTCGGGCTCGGGGCAATTTTAATCTAGGCAGGTATCCCGGATGATGACGCAAGTAAATGGGTTAAAAGTGGGCTGATACTCTCGGTCTTTTTCTGCGAAAAGCAACAAGGAAACTCGAGTGCGAAATGCTTCATTCAATCTTAATGCATCCCTTAACTGTACTCATATTTGGGTCGCGCTCGAATTTATAAATTTAGTCGAGTCATATTTCGTAAAGCTAAAACTGAATTCTCGCAATCCTCAGGATTTTATTAGTTTTCAACACTTCCTTGTCTCTTATGGCACTGATAAAATGAGACAAGGCAACATGTGTGTGCGAAGTTGCGTAAATTCGCAACGAATTCCGTTTACATTGCGCAGGGATCAGGCATATTTTCCAACCTTTACTTATCCTCATCCAATCCTTCTGCAGCGCCATGAGAATTCGGCCCAGCGCAATCATGCATTTGTCGTGTATCTGTGCGATAACTCCATGGATGGTCTTAGTAAACTCAAATTTACTAAACTGGTGAATACTAAATGATTTGCTTTCCGCAGGTACAAATATTACTACTGGTGAGGAGATTGCCATCAAATTAGAATCCATAAAAACAAAGCATCCGCAACTACACATTGAATCACGATTCTACAAATCAATGAATGGCACAGGTGAGTATCAATCTAAATACAAATCTCAAGTCGCAATCCGAATTTCGCACCTGTGAGAATGAAACGATTGTTTTCTCATTTTGCAGTTGGCATTCCATCAATCAAATGGTGTGGGACGGAGGGTGATTATAACGTGATGGTGATGGAACTGCTTGGACCAAGCCTAGAAGATTTATTCAATTTTTGTAACCGTAGGTTTACATTGAAAACCGTGCTGCTGCTGGCTGATCAACTTGTGAGTCCCCCACCTCACATTGCGAATTTGCGAACGATGACTTGCAAATTAACATTCTGAAATTTAATTTAATTTTACGACTTTTTCAGATTTCTCGCATAGAATCAATTCACATGCGTTCAGTTATACATCGAGATATTAAACCTGACAACTTTCTAATGGGCTTAGGGCGGAAAGGTAACTTAGTCTACACAATTGATTTTGGACTTGCCAAAAAATATCGCGATCATCGAACGCACGAGCATATTCCATACAAAGAAAACAAAAATCTTACTGGAACGGCGAGATACGCATCAATTAACACTCACATGGGCAAAGGTAATTAAACAACTCATTTACATCACCATTAATCCTATTAGCCTCTTAATTCCTGTCTTCATATCCCAGACAGTAATTTGTTCCTCTTTAATCATCCTCTTACTATTATCGCTGTAAATATATTCACATATTTGGCTTAGCATTCGCGCGATACTTTTCCTGTAGTCTGATGGGGCTGAGCGAGCACGCATGAGTGCGCTCACAGCTCACACTCTCTGTCCTGTCCTTGACAGCGCAATTAAATCCGCGAATGGCATTTCACGCGTACTGAACTACATACCTCTGAAACCTTTGTCTGCCCTCACTGCATAATAATATGCTTTTATGCTATGATCGATATTTTTCTCCGTTTTCAATTCTTTGTGTCTGTGTTGCAGAACAATCGCGTCGAGATGACATGGAATCGCTGGGTTACGTCCTGATGTACTTCAACCGCGGTTCCCTGCCTTGGCAGGGTTTGAAAGCAGCCACAAAACGACAAAAATATGAGCGCATCTGTGAGAAGAAAATTTCGACATCCATTGAAGAACTTTGTCGCGGATTTCCGAGCGAATTCGCCACGTACTTCAACTATTGTCGCTCCTTGGGCTTTGAGGAGAAACCTGACTACGGCTACTTGAGGCAACTGTTTAGAAATCTGTTCCATCGCCAGGAATTCACTTATGATTACGTCTTCGATTGGAATATGCTTGTAAGTCTAAAGCAAAACGATAAAATACTGGCTCGTGCTGGAAAATGGTGGACATGAAGTTAAATCGTGAACTTTTTTTGACATTTCAGCGAGGCTCGAGACCTGCAATTCCGTCTGGTCTGCAGACACCAGCGCTCCCACCTTGTAACAATGCTCCTCCTGGCAATCTTCCTGGTGTCGTGGGCGAGGAAGACCGTCAGCGCCGCCACAGTTCGCGAGGTGGTCGTGATGCGTTCGCCAAAAGTGCGCCTGACCAGCTTGCTGCCATGGTGCCCTCCACTTCCATGATTTCTGCCGGAACACTGGCTGCTCCTGCTGCCGCTTCCTTCAACAGATTGTAATTAAGCACGGCCACGCCACAAATGACTTACGCGCGGACAAAATTCAGTTCATAATTTGATTAGTGTGTAGTAATTTCTTTTGCGTTCTCTAAATCAGCATTTGTATTTGTAATGTTGCGATTTTTTTATCAAATGAGTGTGCAATCGGAGCCTCTCAGGCCCTGTGTGGTTAAAAAGCCCACATTGTGTACCATACACACACAACATGAAGGGAGAACTTCACCATTGCGTCTAATCTTAAGAACTCGCTATAAGTACCGTGTAACTCCAGTAATTGATTTAATGTGAATGCAACCGAGACGGCCAGTGCCGCCGGAGCGCTGAGTTGGAATGTCCTCGTGTTTATGAAGACGAAGATGAGTGCTTAGGTTAAGAAGAAACATACAGCTTGAGTTGATTGCCTCGCTTTGGTCGCATTTGTAAATGATATACAAACGGCACCAGAATGAGCATCAAATACTACTGTGTATTATTCATAATCTATAATTAACTAGGCATACTGTGTTTTAATTTTAGCAAGCGCGATTTTGTGCGATGACGACGTGAAAACTGAGACACAAATTAAATATTGAAACATTTGTAATAATGCGTTCAATAAAATTTTGGATGGAATACAACTTGAGACTTTTTACTTTACTCCTGGTTTCTTTCACCGCTGCTGGCTGTATTTTGGTCGAGCCTATACAAAAGTCCTATTTGCGTAATTGCCATTTGGTACAGGGACAATTGCAGAGAGTATTCATTTCAATGAGTCACACTGGCCCTCGGTTTTGCTCATTTCTAATCCAGTATCATGCTGCGGGATAATTAGTATGGAGGAAATTCCAAGTAGTCAAAGCCTCCCTCCGAGCCATATCACTAATCGCTTATCAGAGAGGCTTAAATTGCTTAAAACGGTAATTGTGGGTCTGGAGGAGCAGTTGCAAATACATCATGGCCATGACATGCCAGACAACGATAAGAAGTGAAGGGATGCAAATGACCAAGTTCAATGAGTTGCATGGATATTCTAAAGAATCCTTCCATCATGCCAGGCTATTTTTGTCAGGTACAAACGAGCAGCGAACGTCCAACGTAGCATAAAGCTGGGGTTCCATTTTCTCGAGTCGCATTTCACCTATGGATTTCAGAGTGAACGTGAGGGATGACAAGAACGCATCGTCACGCAACATGGACGAGGAATTAACGTGTACTTGACCAGGACTAACGTTTTTAAGTTTAGACAGCGAAATTTACAAAATTGTGCTGTGACGTTGTGGGCTACTCGACAGCTGTTTCACATTTTTGTCTACGTTCGAATCGATCACAATTGGCCATAAGTTCATCAGATTTGTGTGAAGAAATCGGATTCAAGTTGCTGTCAAGATATTTCGCTTCTGCTTTTGCTTTCGTCAGTCGCCGGAGAAGTCTGTTTACAGAATACGCGTAATTCCTCCTTGAAGAGGTAAGTGTAGCCGTACTAAAATTCTTGTGTCGCTTGGACAAGAAGGCAAAATGAGACAAACTCACGATTACTTTTCCAATGTGCAGAACTGCCACGTTGAAACCTACTCGACCGCATTATGAATGGCCAAGGCTTATCTTCAAGCTACCCGCCAACTTACACCATGAATTCCAACAAACGAAGCAGGACCCGTCCACGCAAGAACCCACATCCACTAGCAACAAGGTGAGACATTTTCAACACTGCACCCGCGCCCCGTTCTCGCCCAAAGCGAAAAGCTTTTGCTAACTACATGCTCGTTCTCCATTCTCTCCCAAGATCGCTTCCTCAGTTGCAATACTCTGTCTCTGAAATTTCATCACCTTCCCGACATGAAGGCGGGCCTGCGTTTTCGATCCAGTCAGCTGGTCGTCGTTCATCAAAATCTAAATCTCCGCCACATTCTCGCAGTGCTGTTGCTCCTGATCAGGTCGTGCCTTTGGACTTTTCTGTTCGTCACAGCAAGAAACGTTCCAGTGTCGTTGCATTCGGGTCGAATGAGAGCGATACTGGGAAACGGGCAGCTGCCGCACTAGCAATGCCAACTGTTGGTGACGTGTCGGCACAAATACTGTATGGTCAGAGTCACGCACAGGCCACACTTAACGATCACTTGAGAGCACAACTGCAAATTTACTTCGCTTTGCAACAGCAACAGCTTCAGGAGCAAGAGGAGTCGGAGTCAGAACAGAGCACCAGCCCAAAGAAGCAACGTCGAAACTCGGACAATGAGAACGAATTGCATTGGGCCGACCTGTACACTGTCGCATCGTCGTCAGCTTCTCTTATGCCAGCTGAGAACGAACATCTTCCAGCTCGAAAGAACGCCAGCATCGTCAACAGCGTTTCAACTGCAACTGGATCCAGGAGATCCATCGCCGTAGCTCGTCGTCGCAGCACTGCGAACAAACAACAATGGTCGACAATGGGCCGCGTTCAATCGCGTTCTTGCTCTGTTAATAGCAGTGTCAGTGGAGACGACGCCACGGCCTGCAATTGCGAGTGCTCTCGTCAGCAGATCTTCGTCAATTATCAACTATTCATTGATGAGCATTTCCGTCGTAGTCTTGGAACAAAGAAGTACCGGGAATTGTTTCCATCAGAGAAATCGTCAAGGAATCCAAGTACGTCGTCTACTGACGAGGAAGACGAAGAGCAGCCGCTCGAAGTTACGCTGGACGACTGAGAGGATTGGAATAGTGGGCACGAAGAAATCTATGCGTAGGCTATGAATTATGAATAATTGTGCCCTTGATTGGGATTTTGAATTTTGGTGGTGGGCAATTGTAGTTAGTTTATACTCATAGCTCATTACTTACTTCAGACTTAAAGTAATGTATTTTTTTACTTAATGTGAAATTAGAGGCTGACTTTTGTTACAATTTTGACGTCAAATATTTTTGTGTTGTGTTTCATTATTATTGACTAAATTCTGGAAAAAATTAATAAAAATCACAAAATACCCACAGCATTTCTGACACAAATTTTTTATTTCTTCAATGGCCGAGATATCATCACCAATTATTTGCGGTTGCCAATTAAAAGAACTTTGGAAAAACAAACAGAACTGAGGGAGCATTAAAGAACAGAAATAGAATTTGGTTCGGCTAACAATAAAGTAATTACTTGGTGCATGCACTTGCTTGATGATTATTGTTCATGGCCATTCTTTAATGAACTTGTTCAGAGCAACGCTGAACATCTGCTCTTGCTTGGTGATGCAGCACAATGACGCTCTGACCAACCAGTCGTTGCATCTGGCGATGATTGCCTGCCACTGCTTATTATTAAAAATGGCCTTTTACTTACCAAACTTAATTTCAGCATAGTTGAGTCCAAGCGTAGTGGCGAAGTGAAGGTTCAAGTTGAAGTAGCCATCGCGATGCTGAAGGTATGCAACCTTCAGAAAGAATTCGTAGTAGTCGTTCTCGCTGTTGCTCATGATTAGCTTTCTCGGAATCCAAGTCCTGTACAAAAAAGTAGACGAGTACTTAAAACTTATCTACTTATTGCTGACTTTTCTGAATGATGTAATGCCCATCACTTAAAGACTTATGATGTCACAACTGATGTGCATGGACACAAAAAGACACAGTACAGAGTGATTATTCCGTAGGAGACGAAATGAAAAAGGAGAATGACGTTGCTGGTCTTGTTGTTCGAGAACAAACGATTGATCACGCCGACGAACGGCACAGAATGGACATGAACCCCTTGGATGCTATTTGCCATTGTTCTTCCACTCATATTCTGACATGGCGTGGCATGAATCATCTCCGTTGGCTGATCCGGGGCGATCGTATCGATGAATGAAGATTGGCAAACAGGAGTCCAAAGAAGAGTGAAGAATGGGTTTACAGAATCCCAGAACCAGAACTCAGAAAGAGTCACGTCTAGCTGTGTTGTAGTTTCGCATATGAGTAAATATAGCGTATGGATGGTGACAGAAGGAGTCACTGCTCAATAAATGTGATCCCCTTAACTTGACTTGATATCTCAGAATTTCTATTGTCCAACCCCTCTTCACAGCTAACGCGGAGTACTACAGTCTGGACTCGGCGGCGTGACTTCAGAATGCGAATTCAAGACGAACCTCCATTTTACACGTTAAAGTTGAAGACAGCTCTGCACGCTTGCATGGAGAACATGAAACGAAACGCAAGATTCACACTTTACTAGGTTCAGAGCAAATATAAGAATAAAAAATGACACCGATAAATTCCATGCTCTTTATTGCCAAAGAATCTGAAAGAAGCTTTCCACGCTTACGACTAAAACGTACTAATTACATTAAGGATTATTCAATAAAACAATTAAAATGACCGTTTAAAATGTCAGTTGCAAATTTGTAAAATCGTAATAAAAATAAAAACGAAACAGAAATAGAAGAATAAATGAATCACTTTTGCTCGCTTACTTCTTCACGTGTTAATGGAGATTCAATAAATTCAAGCTTCTTTCACGATGTCCGGCAGGCGCAGTGAGTCCGGGATTCATATGTGGATGTATTTGAAGAACGAAGCCATGAACATTGCTTCTTGCTTCGGAACTGGCTGTAATGGAGCACCGCCATGTGCCTTAAAAATCTATGCATTGCATCGTTTCAGGAGCCCAACCCACTCACTTTCGAGCGGCGCCAAACGACGGACAAAGTACGTCATCGCCAGCACTGTTGCGAACGCGTCCTCGTCGAAGCCAGAAGTCTCACATTCTGCAAATGCATCGTCTCAATTTAAGACGGTGAGACCGATAGCTTTTTTGAAATCTCATTTGAGACAAGACGCTAATCAAAATGAGAATCCTCAGTCATAATTTACCTGATTTTAGCTCCTGCAACTCCACTTCGATGATGCTCGCCAAACCTTCATTTAACTTGTATGACACATCGCCCTGATGAAGAACAGCCAATTGCTCGAGGATCTCGCGACTTTTTACCATGTCAAACGGAGGCACAACTGGTAGAAGCCTTGGCTCGTCGTCATATTGGCAGTCGCAGCCATTTGTCTGCATTTTCCTGCATAATCAGAAAAAAAATTAAAGCGTTAGCCGCGTTGGAAATATTGTCTGGTTGTTAATTAACATTTGTTCAAATCAAATGCCAAGGTTCCAAATCCAACCTGAAAGCTTGAACTGACTTCTTTTCCGATTCCAACAAAATAACGAAATGAAGTCTGGTTATCTCGGATGACATCCTTCATATGATGTGTCGAGTCTTTGCCCATAAATTTTCCGATATGAAATTGCAAAGCATCAGCACAAATGGAACGAAATCTAATCGCGTCTTGTGACTCATCTCACTTTCTTACCAAATGACAAAAGAGAGTAAAGATTGTTCATTTTCAAAATTTATATAAACTTGATGATAGAAATCATGTCAATTTGGATTGTTTATGTTTTCTTAGCTCATAAATTTAACATACTCTTGTCATTTTGATAAGTGCACGTATATTCATGGGAGTGGCGATGTTCAATACAACGAAATCGCAAAGAAGCTGGGTCTCATTCCGTTGTGTCTATCCTGCTTTCAAATGAGCAATTCATTTGCAATTGAATACAAAATGGTTCTCAAAATCACAGTGTTTAATTTAAAATTGTCCTGAGACAACACATTAGTATAAACTTTTCTGATTTAGAATAAAACTCGCTTGACAACTTGCGGTGAGTAAAACTAAAATATCGGGCTAAATAAATTAGTCCATTGCAAGACAAAATGACCAGTTTCATGTTTTCAGAAAGTCAGCAAAAGTTACAAGGCTGCAACTTTCCGCAGGAAAATCGTAGTGTCTATCATAAAATCTAACTAGCGTCAACAATAAGACTCAATGATAAAAACCTTCAATCCAGAATTTGTCACATGAAATATTTTTTCTAATGGATATAAACTAATTTGACAATGTAAAGCTTTAAGGATCAAAATTCGTCTTGGCGTTAAAAAATAATCAGACTTGAGTTTCTTCTTCGATCACTTCATCGTCAGTCTTATCAATCATTGGAATTCTAGACTCGTCACCCGGAATTCCATCAAATGGACGACCACAGTTGGCAGGTTCAGGATGCACTTGAGCAACAACTTTCTGGAATTCAGCTCGGCATGATGGACCAGGCTGTGGCTCTTCCGGGGCGAATGCAACCCGTTTCGTGTTGTGAGTAACTTGAATGCTGACTTTTTTGAGCGCAGACGGACGGGCTTCAATACTGTTCAGGGGCCTGTTGCGCTCTTCTCGCTTTTCGATGATGTGTCCGACGATTAAGGCCACGACCAGGAAGAGAATTATGCAAAGCGCCCCTAACAAGGTCCAAATGGCGGTGCTCCAGCAAACGGGTGAGCTTGTCGAGTTGTACATCCAGTGGTCATTGCACATTGTCGGAATGTCCAGGCCCCATTGCGTGTTATAGGAGTTTCCGCATTTATCCTCGACGCATGCTTTACGACTTGCAGCAGCACAGCAGATGAGACAGTCCTGAGGTGGTTGATATTTTGAAGTGCGAATAGTCTCGTTGTAAGTGCTAGTGCACTCTTCTGGTGGGTCATTTTCATGGCAGAAGTTGTTCTCCTTAGCCGTCGACAATGAGCAGAATAGTGCCAGCAAAAGAAGTGACGAAATGCTAATCATTTCGGCGAGGGTCTGAAATTGCAAAATCCTGAGCATATGACACGTGCGACAATTTATTGTCTTAATCGTTTTACAAGTAATGATGAATTACCTCGTAAACGATTCTGAAGAGAGCTGGTGATATGAAGAGACGCCAATTTAAAACGAATTTCGCGAGGTCGTCTCCAAAGAAGCTGCAAATCAAGAGAGCATTTATCAGATTTTATTGCTTCCTGTGTCTCTCCAAGTCATAATACATAAATTAGACGTCGTATTGGCTTCTGAGAGGGTACATTGAGACAACGCCTGCGTAAGTATTAAGGACAATTACCTGATCTCAATCTCTATACGCCGAACTTACTTATCACAAGCAAGAGATAATTTCTGGGACCCTTTGCTATCTAATTCATTTAGTTCGTAAGCACCAAGCAGCAAAGGCTCCGCAAATTCAAGCTTGAATTGTCACCAGGCTGATGACAGCCAGCCGTTCCAAGTACTGCGAATGAATGAGACCGACTACCTTTGACGAACCGGCTTCCAGTTCAGAGCCTGAGACACATGTGCAAATTGAATACCGGCGTGCTGCATTCATGTGGCAACTTCTCATGGTTAAAACATACATTAACACTGAATCGATCATTGCAACCAGTGGTGCAGTTACAGTTAAAAGTAGTAAAAACTGAGTCGGTCTCTTTTAGAAGGTTTCTTTACATTTCTGATTTCTCAAGCCTTAGTCATTTTCCAATACGCTAATATGCATACGCTCACGTTAACATTTACACGTCTGTCACTGTTTATTAGTTGTAAGTTACTTTTCAACATTTTATCTGAGCTCGGACGCTCTTTCATACGCTAAGAACACTCTTTTAACGACATCCTGCTTCACTCCCGAAACGGTGAGAAAATGACGCAAACCATGTCCTCATTCCGAAATATAATTAATGTCTTCTGCATATCCGTCTGCTTTCAGCATCGTCTACAATCACGACTCTAGTATCTAATTGCCTTCCACCTTCGAAGTAGAATTTTGCTTCGGAAATTAGGAGCTTAAATCGCGGGCAAATGTCCAGCGACAGACTTACTACAATGTGAGATCAGGCAATTCAGAAACTGTTCTTTCTAGCGCCAGATAGATAGAAATTCAGATTAATGATCTAATAGTCTGTAGCTGCATATGCTCATTGTGAACACGGTCGACAAGATAGACTCAGGCAGGCATGTTGACTTCTGATGAGCTTTCATTTGCAGAATCCATTCCAGGCAGCCAGGCCCTTGTCATGAAAAAACGGTGCTTTAATTAAGCATGTGAATCGATCAGACTTGAATCTTCAAAATTCTATTCCTTTATCATGCTAAGTTCTGGGAGTTAAATTCGGTGAGTCAAGCAAATGCAACTGATTTTACTTTCTAAATACAGTGCCGAAGCACATTAACTTGAGCTCATCTATAAAACATGGCTCTGGACAAGTCTATTCGGAAAAATATGACAGATGGTAATGCAAAGTCTTCCACGGAAAGATTAAATGAACTCATCTGCCGCCAGACTATGTCCGCAGATTAATCAAGTTAAATCGCAGTGCTTATAATGAACTTTATTACGGAAATAAAAAAACCAAAGTCTAGACTTAATGCAGTAAGGGACATCTAAAATACTAGGAAATTCTTTTAAGCAAGTACGTGCATAAAATTCGGATAGTATTTCACTATGATTAGACATACGTTAAATGCTAAGTTATTTAGTAAAATAAAATATTCAGTAGATAAAAGTTTTAGATATCACTTCAATGGATTGAAGTTCACACTCTGGACAAGGCTGTCCTTTTGAATGAGCCTTCGCCTTCAATTTCCTGGACATGGATTTTACTTGATGTAGGGCGTTCTTCCTTGCATGGTCGAAATCGTCCATTCCAGGTACATGCATGGCCTCCAGGCGAACGGTGTGGCGTATGCATTCTTCCTCCAACGAGCAAAACTCATACGTGAAGTGAGGACCACGATATTTTTCAATTTGCTTGGCAGTCATGTTGACCTTCACCAGATAATTGTCCAATACTTGTTTATGAGTATCTGAGAAGACAGAAACACAAGACGCAGTTGCTAATAGAAAGAAATTACTTGAACCAGGGAAAAACATTGCTGCTTACAGTTGGATTCACAAAAGCTGTCATCGTGACAGCTCTGGGGCGTGCTTCCGCTAATTGAACTGCTTGACCCAACATCCTCTCGAGCTTTATCTTTACTTTGACGAGATGACCAAAAATAAGCTGTCCAATGCACAACACGACTGACGAATGCAGCGATACAATTTTTAGACTCCTCCACGGCCACGGTTGATTCGTTCAGGGTCGAGGTAGACATCGTTGGCGTCGACGAGCAGCATGTTGAATCAAGATCTTCATTTGGAGAATCCATCTTTAAGAGCTGAATCCTTATCACTTTCTTCTTAACTCTTATGCACTTACTTAATACTAATTTGTCTTTCAATTCAACAAATTCAGCTACAGAGGACAAGTAGAAACTCGGAGTCTAGACTCCGCTAATTTCTGATCGAACTACTACTAATTAAGTATCAAATCTACAAAAAACAAATGAAAGGAATTGCAATTTTGAATCCGTTTTGCCTGCTAGTGTATTTTCTTTCACTGCGTGCGTGCCCAAGTCGAAAACCATCATAACACAATCTGCTATCGTGTGTGCATGCCGACTACAAAAGCCTCATTCCTTCCACAACGCTATTCTATGCTGAATAAATCCGACTTTAGCCTCAAGGAGATTGTGCCTTACAAAATGGTACACCTACTTTCAAGGGCCAAACGAATCGTTATTGAAATTACAAGCTCCTGTTAAGCGGCAGTCTAAATTGCGAATGTAGTTCCTCCGCCTAAGATCTAGTTTGGACTCTTCTGCATCGCGGCGTTGCAATTTGCAATGCACTGCATGTGAAAGACTGCAAGTGCAGAGGAGGGAGACCTAAACTAGAAGATTTGAGTAAATCGGAATCAAATCGAATCCGAACAGCTTTAATTTTTCTTAATCTTGTTTTATTAAGTTAAAGGTGACCGAACTGAAATTAATTACTCCATCAGAACTCATCACAGTTTTAAGTAACCATTTTAAGTGACCAGCTGCTGCAAATGTTCTCTACTGATTTACATTCTCCAAGTAAACCATTGACCATTTCTTTAAATGGTAAATAACTCAACCAAACTTAAACTCAATCTGGAAATTTTGTTAATTCCTATACGCCTTTGCTTTAACTCACCAGATTCCAGAGACCACCTTTAAATCTGAGTTTAAGTCAGCATTGCTTATGTTGACTTTCAGTCTCCAGTGTCCGGCGTGATCACTAACGACGGCTGTAGTTAAAGGATAAAGGAAGCAGTTGAACTTTAGTAGTCCTGTACGTGATGGGTAAGTAAATTAATGTTAAGTAATGTATCTTGTAGTGATCAGTAAAATCTTTAATAAATGAATGTCCTACAAATACAGGGTGATATTCTGCATCCATCTAAACGTTTTTCCACAAGTAATTCAGCCATGGTTAACTGGGATAAGGTTTGGGGAGCGTTGCTTAAGTTTGTGAGATACGGCCGCGATATGAGTGATGAAAGGAAAAACAATCGTAAGAACCTGACTGGAGCTTAAGCGCAAGTTCATGACTGTTTACACGGTATCACATTTTATAGTAATTGAGGAATTGTGATGAGATAATGTGCTAATTGTTGCCTTCTTGCCAGGCTGATTGGATCGTATGGCCGCCTGTTCAGATAATCAATTTCTATTTTGTCCCGCATTTTGCCCGCCTCGCCTTTGTATTTGCTTCTTGACAGTATTTTGGAACACATTTCTATCGCATATGAAACACTATGTGAGTACCAAGCCTTGTGCTTTTGAACGACAATTATAGTAACGTCGACCTTTTAGCTTAATCCAACGTCATTTTTCATTAGGATCAATTCGATGATCGGGAATATTGAAAACTTGGGACGTGCAACTGCAGAGGCCCAAACTATAAAGGCGAGACGGGCGAGACAAATTCGTGGACTGCCATCGACAGAAGAATCAGACAAGAGCAATGAAAGTGCGGATTCGAGGACAAATCCTCCTCCAAATAAACACAGCGAACCAGACGCCGTTAAGAACGAATCTGGGTTAAGTGTCGCGAAGCAAGACACAAGCAATGAGGACGTAGCAGGTTTAGGCTCCAAGAACAAACATTCAAAGCCTGGAAAAAATGAAGACGGTTACAAGTCAAGTCACCATGATAAAGCAAAGCTTCCATCGGGGCAACAATCGCCACATAAGAATGATGGAAAAATTCAGTAAGGTCATTTACACCTTTTTTCGCAAGATCTGTCTCAAGTACAAGTACGATATTCGCTATTATATTACGTGTAGGCAAAATGTAGGAGTAAACAATGCATTTACGACTTAACTGTACACTGAAAATTGTAAAAGTGCCTCTTAAAAGTAGTAAAAACTAAAAACTGTGCGTGGTAAAGACTGAATGCTTAACGTATCGACGCATGAAGTGAAAAGCACTGCATTGCATTTGTATTTGAATTGAGTCTAAATTTTCCACTTTTTAGAGATGTGTAAACTTCTGGCATTGATGAGACTGTGTGAACTTGGCTTTTGGCTGGGTACATTTCCACCTGAAGATTTGGCGTGCGGTCAAATGTCTTCGAAACTCACATTACTCAAAGGATGCGGACGAGTGACGCAAATGACTTAAATGTTACGCTCATATCTGCAATAAGGCATAACTCGCATAACTCCAGAATGTCAATACTACTTTATCTCGTTATATGGTGTAGACTAGGCGCAGTTGAGATTATGAGTCAGGGACACATTTTGGAATCGCTGATTTCTGATCACCAATCATCCATACATAGACAGAGAATACCAGTTATGACTACAAATGACAAGACCGAATTATGCCTAGTTGTTCGATGGCACGTGTCCGCATGAGCTCGTATTTATATTCAGAGCAAATATTTTGAATTAATCAGATGAATTGGATACAAATAATTGCTGGTGATAAAACAAGTCAACACACAAATATTTAATGTTAAGGATTCCTTCCCTAAATATAAGATGGTCTTTTTTGCAATGTACTACCCTTCACCGTACTCGTAGCACGCTTTAGTGTAGATCCGGAAATGAAAGGAGGAAGCGTTACGTTCAGCCCTAATTACAAAGCCACCACAGAGTGACAGCGGTGCAAGTGAAGGTGCACACTGACGATCATATATGATCACAATCAGTAATCAGTGCAAGAGTACACATCGTCCACGCCTTTGTGTCTGCCGTGTCTCGTAATAATGTTGACGCGAGTCCAAAAATAGTGCTATTTGGATGATTCACAACATCGAAGCCTGATGGCGAATTCCTTTTACACGTGACATTGAGTATTAAGTGACGTTGTTTGTAAAATCTCCGTTCATTTACATTCGTACCAGAAGTTAAGTTCAAAGCTTGAGTTAAGATGTAATTGATACGCAGTGCTAAGTTCGGCTTGCAGTGTTGCGTTAGACCCGTAACGGATGGATACAGCCTCGGACAGTTGTGGTCAACGATAATTGCGGTCGTGAGCAGTTAAAGTCAGTTGGGCAGCCTTGGAATCCGTTGGACCGCCGGCTGCCAAAAACTATAAACACCATGAAGACTTGGCTCGTGAGAAATTCCTTGCTGCTGGCAACGATTGCTGGTGTCGGAGCTGGAATTGGCTTGGGTAAGTACAAATTGGCGAAACACATTGCGCATATTCAAGTACGTAACTTGTGAATTTACTGGATTTTCAGGATTCGGCCTTCGGCAAGCCAGTGACGGCGTAAGCGAAGAATGGTTTCAGCTGATAGCGTATCCCGGCGAAATCTTCACACGAGTCCTACAGTTGATGATTCTTCCGCTTCTACTGTCCAGCCTTGTCGTTGGTGGGCCATAATGATCCAACCGTATTAAAAAGGCAAGCGTCATGTCGCTCTAACCCTGAATGTTTGCAGGGTCCGCCAGTCTCAACGCGAGCACAAATGGCAAAATTGCGATCCGTACTCTCTCTTACTTCCTTGTCACGTCACTGTTCAATGCCGTCCTCGGAGTGGTGCTCGTACTTCTTGTTCATCCGGGAGACCCCTCTTTTAAACCCATAAACTTGGGAACGGAGATTGCAGAGCGCAAAAATACGTTGCTGGACAATTTCTTGGACCTGGGTCGCAATATAGTTCCAGCCAACATTTTCTCGACAATGTTTCAGCAGGTTGACCTCAATTCCTATGTGAAATGGTACAGCTACAAGTGTGTTATGCCAATTAACAATCGTAACTTGGATATTTCAGACACAAACCGTATACGAAGGGTTAACCGGGCCAGGAGCTCATAATGAAACCGAATTTATTCGTACCATTGTACTCAGGTATAAAATCGCACTGAAGCTTATGAGAAAAACCATTCCAATATTCCGGTGATGAGCAGTCACCTGTCACTCGCGTATGTTAAATTCAGAGATGGCACCAACACGCTTGGAGTCATCACATTTGCGCTTGTATTTGGGATGGTGCTTGGAACAGTTGGCGAACGCGCTCGAGCTCTTATCGAATCCCTTCGAGTCATTGACGAGGTCATCATGAAAATTGTGCAAGGAGTCATGTGGTAGGATACAACATCGTGGTACTTTGAAATCATAGCACTCATACGACTCCATTTTGTTTTTCGTAGGATAACTCCCGTTGGAGTCGCAAGTCTAATTGCCAGCAAAATACTCAGCGTTGACGATATTGTGGCGGTCACAACCCAACTGGGTCTCTTTGTGCTCACGGTCCTTGCTGGAGTGCTTCTCTACCAACTCGTCATACTTCAGGTTCTGTACTTTGTCGTAGTACGCAAGAATCCTTTTCGTTTCTACGCTGGACTTGTGCAGGCCACGATCACTGCGTTTGCCACTGCCTCGGCGTAAGATCAGAGTTTTGTTTAGGCATAGCTGACGGTTGGCGCATTTGACCAATACGTAATGTATTTTGACCACCGCAGAGCCGCGGCGCTTCCCATCTCATTTCGATGCATGGATAATTTAGGAGTCGACGCCCGCATATCTCAGTTTGTGCTGCCCATCGGAGTCACGATAAACAAGGACGGAACGGCTCTCTTCGTAACCGTGGCCTCAGTCTTTATCGCACAAATGAATGGGCATGACTTGGACGCTGGACAACTGGCAACTGTCGCGTATGTCAACAATTTATGCACTGGAGGAGTCACATGTTTCTTGCATCATGGTCATGCTGTTGATCTCCACAGGATTGCGTCGACAGCCGTCAGCATCGCCAGTGCGAGCATTCCAAGCGCAGCCCTCGCTCTCATGTTCATCGTCCTAAACGCCGTCGGAGTGCCGACAGCTGACATTGGACTCCTGTTCGCCGTTGACTGGCTGGTGGACAGGGTTCGAACAACCAACAACCAGCTCGGTGATTGCTATGCAGCTGCAATTGTTGAACGACTATCTAGGAAGGAGTTACGTGAAATGGACATGGTAAAAGAAAACGGCGACATTTATCTTGGCCCTGTTCCAATGAGCAGGGACAACTCGCAACCGAAAAGGCGACACGACGCAAGAGTTGAGGAAATACACCTCAACAACTATGAAAATAGTTAAGCTTTGTACAATTTATTAGTCATTACCCGCATTTACGTGAATATCGTAATTTAAGTCTCGAGCCTATTAAAGTCTTGCATTGCCCCCAAAGTGTTTTCCCGAGCCTGGGTCCACGACTCGAGTACCTCCGTACCGGACTGGAAGCTGATCCGCTGGTATCTGCTTCAACAGCGCAGGCATCCACTTCTTCTTGTCGTACCCATAAATAGAGATGAGGTTTCTGGAGTCTTCGGACATGGCGTGCTTGATAAGTTCGTACACTTCCTCCACGACGGCTGGCGCATTGACAACGTACAGCTTGTCCACGATTCTCGGAAAATTGGCTTCGTACATCGTAAGGCCGCGTATGTAAAATGGAACACCTGCAAAATGTGAACGAATTTGTCATGGGCATGTTAGTCACTTGATATTCGCTTCATCAAACTTAATTTGCAATACACTGGAACAGAAAACCACTTACAAGCTAGACAGCCGTGCTGTCTGATGTTGAATCCACCCATGTCGAGAATCAAAACACCTTTTCCATCGAGATTCGTCCCCATTTCTCTAGTCACGTTGTAGCCATACTGCACGCCAAACTCGAGTTGCTTCTCGAAGTAGCGCATGAGTCCTTCACCCTTTCCTCCAATGATCGTTGCTCGAACGTCGTATCGTCCGGCTGGAATGATGTAGATCAAGTGTCCAAACTTGTCAAAGCCATCAATGAGAAGCGGGTACGCCTTTTCCCATCTGGACGTGTCTTCCTCAAGAATGCTCTCCATTTTATGCTCCTTCCGCCATTGAAGGGTCTAAGAGCAACAGTCGAGTCAATACCATTGAAATTTCGCAAATGTGCAAATGAAACCTGTCATGTTGTGCATCTGACCTTTCTGAACATTTTTTCTGCCTCATCCAGATTGAAGTGTCTGGCCTGCAGCCACTTGACTAGGACTCGATCTACAAGCAAAATGTGGTCCGAAGGTCTTGCATAATCCTTGACGCGCTTGCGAAGCTAAAAAATCCAAATCTCATTACGTGCCAGCTTGACCTTGAACGTCTATCTCAAATGTGAAACCGACGTCAATAGACGTACCTCGTCCAGCTTGCGTCGTTCCGTTTTCGAGAGATTGGTCAGTTTGTACTCATCCACAATTAAGTCGTTGCTCTCTTTACTTCTGCCGATGTTGGAAATGGCACGTGGGCGTGTGATTTGTGGGTCTGCGTCAGGGTCAGCGTCAGCGTCAGAGCTCACTGTGGTGAGAAGTGCAAGCGCTGACAGGAGGAACAACAGGAAACTGGTGCGGGTCATGATTATTTGCACTGGCCAAGAAGGAGAATATTTATTTGATTAGAACATTCGCACTGCTCGATTTCTGAGAAGGCACTGAAAGGAAAAAAGGTTGTCCACATAAATGCAGTGTACAGGCTCCCAAAACTGGAATTCGCTAAAGTTGGCCAGACTCATTGTGTTTGATTACGGAGGTAAACCTGTAATATTTTGCAAATGAAGAAGAAAGAAGACCATCAAGGGAATCGTGTAATCTGTACAGCGACAACAGAAGACTCTTAATCTTAATTAGCAGGTACCCTGCACATCACAGCTTAGCAGAGAACATGAAAACTCACAACGTGAGTGCATTCATGATGGTAATTTAAAGACCACAAACAAAACTGTGGGAAATATTTTCTAGTGTCCGGATGGGGTGGGAATGGGATTAAACCCACGCTCGTTTGCGCATGCTAATGTCCAGGCTTCTTCCTTCCCTTTTACCAAATATTTTTTTAGCAAGGCTTTCGTGGGATGATTTGGACCATTCGCGTTCCGCAATTCCGACGAATTTCACAGTATGCGGCTGCCCACTTCAAGTTCAAAGCGATGAACAGCCAAGGCCTCTCGAATTTTGCATGGATGCAAATGCGAGTGCAAATTCAGTAAATGGACCAACTCAACTTCGATTGTTTTGCAAGTTTTATTACTCTCACTCGTGAGTGAGAGTCGAGTACTCGACTGGCTTGCTGGCAATGAAGCTCAGTGGTGATGGCGATGAGTGGTGAGAATTCTCAAGAGCAGCTGCAGCACATGAAATTTCCGCTTGATCCTGTTTTGGTGGTCCATGCAGTCCATCTTTTATGGTTTACTTACGTTTGTTGTGGAATAAGACAGAAAAGTTTACGGACAACGTTAAGGACAATTTGGAGAGTCGTCGTGCACTGTGAGATATTTGTCTTCGAAACCGTAATGTTCAACAATTCGTAGCACATGCATTTGGCCATCCCAAACCGACACGCGCATCTCCTCCGCGTTGTGCATGAAATCGAATCGATCAGTGCCTTGCCTCTTCGTGTGTTTGTCTTGTTAATGACCCTGAAATGTTGCTGAAGAGGATGTGTAGCGCAGTCGTAGTCGTAACAGTAATTCGTAATAATGTAACCAGCATGCAATTAGCACCAAGCTCATTGCACAGCCGGATTGACGTGTAGGTCACACAAGTTCAGCAGCAGCTTGCTGGCCTTCAGCTGTAATTAAGCGCCTTATCATCAATGTGCAGTTCACTTACATTACGCAATTTCAATGCGTATTTATATATTATATATTAATGCTAGAAAATTTAAAATGGCAGAATCTCGAAATTTGTTTACAGTTGAAATGATGTGGACGACGGCCGTCTGCTCACTGAACCCAGCTTTCCGTTCCCCTCGCGGCCTCGCTGCTTCTCGTGATCATGTTCGCCATCATTCCACGGCAGCACGTGAGCTTTTCCAAACATCAAGAAAGAGAGATTTCCGACAAAGAGGAATGCGGCTGAGATCAGAAACACGATGCGCCATTGGTCTATGGACGGCTGGAACGAAAAGCAATGGAATTGGGTTTACTTTATCTTTAAATAATGGCTACGTTAATCTTACGTTTCCTTTGATGAGCAATCCAGCCACATACGGCGCCGTAAATCCGCAAATATTGGCGAAGGAATTCGCGATTCCCTGAATTTGTATCGTAAGGGAATATGACGACAGAAAATCAAGTGATTATTTTGTGCTGGGCATACCGAAATGATTCCTGCATAGTTTGGCGCAATATCCATGGAACTGACCAAACATCCTCCAAATGTCATTCCGATGGCTCCAGCGGCCAAATTGAGACACAGAATGGCGACAACAGCGTTGCAGCCAGAATAGGCGGCTCCGATGAAGGCGAGCGCTGTTCCCCACTGAGCTATGGACACAAGACGAGCGATGGGTAATTACAATTTTATCAAATTCACTGAGCAAGGCTGAGCTTAGTTGGAAATAGTTACCAATTGTATTACACAATTTCCGGCAAAACAAGGTCGATAAAATTCCCTTTTGAATCAATTTGTCGCCAATTGAGGTGAGGATAGTTCCAAAGACAAACATGCAGAGGTACGGAGAGGAGGAAGTGAGACTGTTCTGTTTGATGTCAAAGTGTAGCACAGTCTTCAGGTAAGTCGGCAACTCAATGAGAAGCGTGTACAGACCCCAAGCGAAGGCCGTCTGAGCCATGCATATTGCGATGACGGGCATGGAAGTACAAATTTTGACCCATGGCGTGGGACGATTCGTCTTGGTCGCGGTGGACGCATCTGTCGCGGTGGATTTCATGATGTAACTCCGCTCTTCCTCTGATATGGATGGGTGCACGCTCGGAGACTCGTGAATCACGTATGCCCATGCGACGAACCAGAGCACTGACACGACGCCCGTGGCATAGAACACGGATGCCCAACCGAAAGATTCGATGAGGAATCCGGACGTCAGCATCGTGATCGATGCACCGATGGAAATTCCCGAGTAAACTATCGTGGCGAGTTTGCTCCGCTCTTCCACCGGAACCCACTTGGCGAGGAGCACCTGCCCCGCTGGGAACGTGAACCCTTCGCCCAATCCCTCGATGACACGAACAACTATCAAGTACATTTGTCCCATTCGAGCAGCGATCGGGGTGAGGAGTGTGAACACGGCAGCAACAAGCAAGCCAATGCCCAGCACCCATTTGCCCCCGTATCGGGTTGCCAAGAGTCCGCCTGGAATCTGAGTCACGAAATAGCCCCAAAAGAAGGAGCCAAGAATAAGACCCTGCTCAGCCTCGTTCCAGTCAAACTCCGCAAACTCTGCGTCTTTATCAATGATGACTGTAGGCACTGAGGAGTTTGCATTGTATTTCACGTCTGCCGCACAATTTGTGCCGAGCGTATCACTCGAGGCGTCGTTGACCAAGACCAACGGCTTGTGACGGACCATCGCAACGATCGTCAGCGACAAATTGAACCGCATTGCGTATGAGACAGCATAACCCAAGAAGCCCAGGACAACGAGCGTGTGTCTAGCGCCCCAACCTGCATCAATCCATAAAAGTCTCAACCTTCTGATCCATGAAAAGATATGCAAAATGCAATCACCCAAGACTCAAGTTACCTTTCGGTCGCTTGCAGGATTTTCTTGGTTCTTGAGCATCCTTCATTTTCTGCACTGCCAATTTAATCAGTTTCGAACGCGTCCTTGTCTAGCTCGGGACTGAACTGATTTTGATGTAATCGCAATGTACACTTCTTCACACTTGAACACGACCCGTGCAAACTTCCCATTAGGCAGGGGACAAGACAGACAGCCTTTCCGCGATAAGAAAATGAGCACAAACAAGCAGAGAAGGAGCGTAATCACCGGACTTTTGAACTTCTTAACGATCGTGTCAGCTCGCGTTCATGCCCCACATACGCTGAACAAAGACTCGAGTTAAGAAACTCTTGCCTCGTCATCATCGTCCTCACGCCGTCGTGTAAATGACATTTAATTGACAAGATAAGAGTGAGCATCGTGTCAGCCAGTCCGTGCATGCATATCTAACTCGCACTCGCAGATTGAAAGATCGAGCAGTGAGCTCACTGGCCAACTGTTTGGGCTTGGTCACAATTTGTCCAAATGTGCCAATCAATCTGGCCGCTCCAAACCATATTCTCAATGCCACGGCCAAAGTCTAGAAGTATGATGTCTGTGAGCACGTTGCCGGTGCCTTGAATGACATGTGTCAATTCCCAAACAGGCGTCTCAACCAAAGGGATCTCTCACTGGATATATATCAAGACTACACATGAAGCTGAGAGCCCCGAACCGCTTCCTTGCAATGTGGGTGCGTTGATAAATAAAGCAATGACGTTATCAACAACAGTTGACAACCATGCCTTTTCCAAATCGACTCAAAGGAACGGGAAATGGGAAATATGCCATCTCGGACATTAGCAAACTTCGCAATTTAATGTTTATAGCATTTCGTGTGCACTTCGTGTGTTCTCGTTGGCCAAATTAATGGCCAATGGCGGAATACACCAGTTGCTGTTACTAATTTGACATGGTTAGGACAGTCTGTGAAGCCTGTGGGTGAATCGGACTAAACATTCAATTTTATTTTGGTTACTCATTTGTACTGGGAATCCGCTTGTCCGAATCTAAATGACGCTTGAAATACACAGCATGATTCATTACCTTATTGCCTTCACATGCCACACCAACTTGTTCTTTGTTCATGTATACTTACTTTGTCCGGGATGAGAACATTCCCACTGCTGATACTTGGCTCGCATTCTCAAACTACAAAACGAAAACACTTGGCATCCGCAAAGTTTCGCTTGTGGACAAGATTATGGCAATGATTTTGGAGGCTCTAGCAAATTGGCGTGCGAGCTATTTTGTATCTAATTGAATTATATTGCAAGGAAAATGGTTCCAAGCTAATAGTTGAAGAGCCGAGAAGTTAGGAAGTTGATTCAGTTGCTTTCATTGGATTACGAGTATTGAGGACACTGAGGAGTCATGCCACCGAGTGGACGTGGACACGGGACAACTGCCCAACAATTCTTTACAGTGGTTGCGATATGTAGTCAGTCCTGTTGCTTCTCAACTTGACAAACTGGGGCGAATTGTTCAATTGTTGCGCCCACTAAGTGACACGATCACACAATGGCTTCCAACATACCTGGACCTGGAGTGGCGTCTGATCAAGCGAACGGTGAATCGGAAGACTTACTAGTGTTCGGATACGAGTCAAAACTGTACCGAGATGACTACAAGGCAGAATGGATCGAGAACGGTCGTCACCTCATCCCGTGGATGGGAGATAGCTCGATACTCGTTGATAGGTATGATATATCATTACATGCTCGAACGCGAAGGGCCCAGCGGAATCATGGTTTCTAAAATCTCCTCTGTGCACAGGTACGACGTCCGTGGCTTACTTACGGATTTAAGGCTTGGAGCCGGTCCAACTGCACTGCCATCCACCGAACCGCACATCATAGACTTTGGCTTGGATGATAGACCAACTTCAATGGAGGAGGCTGAGAGGCTGAGTGATCAAGAAAGATATCTGGCGATGAACGATGAAGGAGACGAGGAACTGGCCTTTCATGGTAAGTTTAACATTAAACTAGTAAATGCAATTGCACAAATAATAAGCAGCATAATAATAACCAGAACCAAATTGCGTAAATGCTACTCTTATTACAGAAATAGAGTTTAAACGACTACAAAGTGCAGTTACTGGAATCGGTCAAGACGCAGGGAATTACTCATCAGTAGGATTCAACTACGACGACCCAGGCGGAAGTATGCTCACAATATCTCCAGAAACC
This sequence comes from Mesaphorura yosii, assembly GCA_009869945.1. NCBI lineage: Eukaryota > Metazoa > Arthropoda > Collembola > Poduromorpha > Tullbergiidae > Mesaphorura > Mesaphorura yosii. The sequence goes on from WIXG01000185.1 coordinate 75,858, forward strand.
AATGCGAAAATTGAGTCATTGCCTAAAGCCTCATCCTCGCCCAGACGACGAAAATCCATTCATGAAGTACCCTTCGTGCCACCAGCCGGTCTTGTTATTCCCCCAGGAATGACGATGGTATGCACTAAACATTTAACTCACATTTCCTTTACCTTGAGTTTTGAAGTTTGATCGCCAGATTAATGTTTGTCTGTTTAGCCAACCAAAATGAAGGTGCACTCAATTATCGAGAAAACAGCAAAGTTTGTTGCGGCTCACGGAGCTCAAATGGAGATCATCGTCAAAACAAAACAAGCCCACAACAAACAGTTTAACTTCCTTTATTACGAAGACCCACTGAACGAGTATTATAAGAACCTCCTCCTTGCCATTAAAGAAAATACGTACAAACCTTCAGAAGAGAACCTAACTCAAGACGACGGTGATACATCCGACGGCGATTCCGAAGGCTTCGCATCAGGGAGTGAGGAAGAAGAGGAAAGCGGTTATGGTTACCTGCACCCAAGTCTAATGAAGGGTCGTGAAGAAACTGTAAGCAAGAATGCTATTTTCTAACATGAATATGAACAAGTGGGGTTGTTGCTAAATTAATGTTTAAATTTTGTAGGCCATGCCCATAAACTTTAATTTAAACTTCCGACCTGCAGCACTATCTAACAGTGCCTACTCTATGCTGGCCTCAAAAATCAAAGAAGTCAGTGGTGTACTCTCACCTCAAGAGGCACTCGATCAGCTCCCACAACCTCCTGATGCATTTTCAAGTGATTCGGGAATGTCATACGACCCGTCAATTTATGGAGATCAGAATAATGGATACCAGGGCGGAGTGTGCTATGGCGATCCAACTCAGCGGATGCCTCGAACGAATCCACCGGAGAGAAGCAAGCCAAATTGCGAAGAGCAGACCATCATAGAAAAAATGGCTTCCTACGTGATTAAGAATGGCCCAGCTTTTGAGGCAGTAGCAGGCACCAAAGGTTATCTTGCCTTGACACATTTTCAGGGATCACAATTTTATTTGATTAGCACATCTTAAGTGTGCTTATAGATTCGTTCTTAACTGTGTGTGCGTATGTGTGTGTGTGTAGACGCATGTATTTTGAATGGAATTTAGGATTGCTTCACGAGTTGAGATGAAAATCAATCTCTTTACCTTATTTTAGGTGATCCTCGATTCCAATTTCTCGATCCTTGCCACAAGCATCATTGGTACTACCTGAACTGCAAGAAAAGATTTTCTGTGGAGGCGAGTGCCGTTGTAGCATCCGGAAATCCTGTTGGGTACAAGCCTTCCAAAAGCACAATCATAACAACGCAGGAAACCACACCTGCTACCACATCCACTACAACAACGACAGCTAGTTTAAAAGCCAATCATGCCAGTAAGTGCATGTATTCAATTTTATAATATAAAACTATGTAGTAGTAAAACCATGTTGTAAAATACTTTCTTCATCATTTATAGATGCATTGTCAAGAATGGCAACTCTGCCGGCTGCGTTAATCAACAAATTGGAAGAATTGAAGAAAAAGACGCAGCAAAATAAACTGCTGAGAGAAACGCAGGAGAAAGAGGCACTAGCGGATAAGAAGCCAGTCATCAAATTTTCTTCAGCGTTGGCAAGCGTTAATCTCGGCGGTACAGATGCGAATCCGTCTTCACAAACAGTCAACGAAAGCCCGCCTTCGCAACAATCGCTTGTTTCCTACGATCCAGACGAGACAACTAATTCTACATCCAAGCCACAAAATGACTTGGATACGCCAAAAAGTGATATTCCTTCGCAACAGGCATCGTCTGAAATCCCTGTGCCCGCTAATAATTTGCCATCAGAATCAATCGATCGCAAAGAGGAACGACGGCGGAAAGCAGCGCTTTTCCTGCAGCGGCTGAAACCTCCGATTGCAGATAAAGAAAATTCTGTTGATACTCAACCGCCTCCTGCATCTCAACTCAATAACGAGCAGGCATTGTCTCCAACTGTAAATTCGGATGCGAAAAACCAGGATTTGACATCTGAAGAGCCCATGGAAAAAACTCAGAGCAGTCTTGACGACGACTCAGGAGGTTTACGGTCTGAAAATGGTGATGGCGCCGATGATACTAAAGAAATTGTGGCAGGTCCCAACTCAAATCGTTAGTTACCAAAAAATTATACAATGTTTGATCTTTATCACCATGATTTTAATCACTATTGTTTCAATTTTCAATTGTTTCGTCAGGACCTGAAATTCCGCAGGCTTACAATGAAGGACATGACGTCCATATCGAGAGCGGGAGGCTCTCGGCCAAAAGGAAAAGCCACAGGAAACATCACAGAAGTAGAAGTCGCGAAAGACCCCATTCCAGGAGTAAAACGAAACGCCGGAGAAGTGAAAGCAGCAGCTCACCGCCTGAAGTCTACAGATTGACACCAGGCGAAGACTGCAAGTCAATTAAAGTACATAAATCTCACAAGAAGCACAAACGAAGCTCCAGAATTGATGACGACAGAAAGTTGAAGAAAATTCCGAAAAAGAAGTGAGAAATTTACAGATTTGTTCAGTGATTTTGGTGATTCAGTAATGCATTCTATTAATTTTTAGGAAGAAACGCCACAAGTCGTCGAAGTCCCGTTCCAGAAAACTGAAGATACGTCGGGAGAAGTGAACCAGTGAGAGCAGCTTCAGTCTTATTTTATGTGAAATACTAAAATGATAAGCTGCTTAGGAGGACACGCAGAGCAATTTAATAAGCAACGAAATGTGCTAAGAATTGAATGAGTTCGCATTTGTTGAAACGCTCTGAATACAGGAGCTTCAAGAGAATTTTACTAACTACTTAAATGTTCGAATGTGATTAATATAATATTGAAACTTGCAGGCGAGTCCACTTTTGACGTTGTACTTAATTTTAGAGCAGCATAACATTTTATACTCGGAATTTTATATATTGCTAAACATGTGATAATCAAATCTGTAAGGTATTTACGTATTTATAGACATAGTCAAATTAAATACTATGCATTTACTAAGTAGATACAAAAATTGCCATAAGCAGCCAATTAAATGAATGGTAAAGTATATTTTTTATTTATAAATCCGACGCGGTCGTCCCAAGACTTTTTAACCCAGTAAATTGTTGGATTCTTGAAACTCGAATATGCTTTATGCGTAATTGAATAAACGAAGAATTGGCCAGATCACATTACCGCCGTCAGCCTCCGAATAGTGTCTAATTTTGAATGATTGCAGCGTTTTGAAATTGCCCAGTGAAATAAAATTGCCAGCATTTGAGTTCATCAAAATTGCATGTATCAGAAGCAGGAGTCTGTGCTCAAAGCATGATTTATGAAACTATGAGGCGGATAAATCAAGTTCATGGCTGTCACAGTAAATGCTCCTGTGAAGAACGACCATGATTGCGCATGCCAACAGCGAACTGTGAGAAATGCACAGGCTGTGAGTTTTGTATTTGCTGATTCCAGCTTGGATTGTTATTCGTTAATTTCGGATGCCGACAAAGGGGCAAGCGGTTGTGAGAATTTTTACGGCAACAACAAAATTTGTCAACTTCTCCAATAACAAAATGTTGAAACCCAACTGGTTGATGGCACATGCTAAAATTCACATTTATTCAAAACTTTTCTTACTGACATACGTATCAAGTGGCCTGGAAACACAAATCCCTGCACGTTGTGAACATTATAGCATTAAAGAGAAAATGCTCAATGTAATCAACGTGAAACATGAAATTGAATAATTTGGTGCAAAATTTGACGGCTTTACAGGCTCTCCTGGTTTGTTGCCCCCAACGGATTCAGTAGTTGTCCCAGGATTTGATGGTGTGGTCCGATTCTCTGGATCACTTGTTGTTTCCGTGGTTGGTGGCACAGCTGAAGATGGTTCCGTCTCTTGCTCATTGTCTGCGGGTTTCTCGGTACTTGTTTGGTTGTCCGGTGGTGGCCAGTTCGGAGTGTAGAATCCAGTCACTCTGTCCAAAAGACCAAAGTCGCCGTACTGGCTCGTATGAATCTCCAGTCGGAATTTCTAAATTGATGATGGAAGGTCAGGCCTGCTCTGGATATTTTCATGGGACACTTCCGACAGGACTTACATTTGTTTTGTTAGATTTAACATCAAACACCTGCCAATGGTTTTCACCGTTCCCTTTGAAAGTTGCCGAGGCGTTGACAGCTTCGCTGATGTTAAAGTACAGAAGTGTCGCATCTCCGTGGAGGTAGGCTCGAATCTCCACTTTGTCGAAGAAAATTTGGCCGTAGGATTTGGTGAAGTAGGCATGACATTCTTTGCCAAACTCTATAGTATGGGGAAATGCCCAAACTCCAAGTGTGTCATTGAATGGGGTCAAGTCGAAGTCTGCCGATACACTGAGAAACTTCTTGTCTATCTGAACTGGGAGCTCAAAATAGTTCATGAGGTATTTCTTCGGCAGGGTTCCATTCTCCCATCCATAAAGATCTTTGTGCACGTCGAGCAGCGTCTGATTCACGACTTCGTTCACGAATGAATCCAGTGACTCCGAAGCATCAGATGCCCCAACTCCAATGCAGCTCAGCCAAAATAATAAACTCAACCAAATCCTTGCCATTTTTCGGTACGCCGACTTCTGCCCTTTTGGACTACCACTTCTGAACTAAGCCCGCGATCTATAAAGTACGGACATTTTCTAGAAAATCTCGAACGACACCGGTGCTCTCATTTCAGTCTGCCACTACTTATGCTTTAAATTCTACATAATATTATGAGATAAGGAAAAATTAGTCTTGTAATAGCTTTTAAAAGTGGCTTGACTCGGCACACCGTGAGAATTTTCGCGAATGGACATACTGATGATAGCCCAGCAGTTCAACTGAAGTAAATTCTCATACGCGACAAACGTAGACAATATACCACACAAGAAATTACACAATTAATTCTTTATTGACCAAATCCCACAAAAAGTAAACCAGCAAAAAATTTGACAGGAATAAAAATTTTGTAAAATTTTGTTCGATACCGACTACACTAAAATCTTCCGTCTTTTTCAGCACGAAGCCCTTGTTTACTTCTTCGCCGGTGCACGTCAATCTGGAATAGAATGTGAATGAAAATAATGATTAGGTATTGCAAGAAAGAAGTTCGAACACGTAGTGAATTGCATATTTGCGTCTCCTTACCGCATAAATTTGCATAGGAGCAAAGTCCTCTGATTCTCAGCATCTTCCCTAGCTCCATGAATCTGCCCATAGTCGCAATCGGAATGACCACTTGCGATTCGTACATGAAGTTGATCAGTTCTCGAACGTAGAAGAACGGTATCCCGCTCAGCATCACGACGGGGTCTATCGTCTTCAAATGGCACGCCTAGGAACAAGAAACGTTCGAATATTAGCTTGGAGTGGAAGCAGCGGAAACACGCTTGAGGCTCGGTTTGTCATAGTTATTCTGAGGCCTACCGTTAGCATAACCCTAAAGAACAAGCTGCTCCGCATCAGAACCTCCCGATGAGCACGAATCCCTTGGCCGTCGGCGCACGTGATGGTCACGTCCGTTCTTGTGTACTTTCTCCTCAAGTAAGCAAAATTATTCTCAGACGGCCGAAGTCCGTGCTCCCAACACACGCAGACAGTTTGCATTTTTGAGCAAGCCATCTTGACAGTGTTAACTTTGATGTGTGTAACTTCTGATATTTCAACTTGGAATTAATTCGGACTTGACTTTTCTCAGTACTATTCAGAGCGGGAGTGCAATTGAAAATGCTCGAAAGGAAATTGGCGTTCCTTTCTCAAGATTCGTTTGTTCATTTGGTTGATACTCCCGGCAGGTACAGCAACGGTTCCTATGTTAGTTGCGCAACGTGCCAGGCACAGGCGGCTACGCACCTGAATGGAGTTTCAAAAGTTTCATTTTTACGATTTGATTGTATTTCTACAGTCACAACAATTGAATGGATAGTAAAAACACATATCGAAGTGTTGTTGCTTCTGTTAATCTATCATCTCATTTCTTTTAGTTTGAGTACAAACTGCGGCTCAGTCAGAGTTAAGCATAATCAGCATCCTTCTCATTCAACTGTGAAGGAGTCATAAACCAGAAATGTACCAGAAATTAATAACTTTGCAAAAGGCGTGATGCAATTATCAAGCTAGCTTATTATTTTTAGGACTGCAGAGATCATAATTCCTTCCCTGAACTGAATTCTCGAGTGCACCAGCGCACATTCAACTCGACGAGGAAGAATCGCGTCTTCTCCGCTCAAGCCCCATAAATCACGAGAAGAATGAAGAAATCGGAGGATGAACTGACATGGCCCACAGCTCACAATCACATGAGATGTAATTTTGCAATGCAAACAAAAGAGGATTCGTATTTGCACATTTAAATATGTGTTACACTTTGATGAGCAAGAAACCAGGAAGTGACGCTGACAGCCAGCTGTGGCAGTTTATGAACGGGTGGTGGGTCTGATTGGAATGCTGGCATTTACTCCTTATGGACCCAATTTGACGAGGTCTTTAGCGTGCATTGACCAGACAGGCTATTGGAGTCAATTGCCAGTCACCCTGACTGAGTTTGAATTTATGCATTCGAATAAAATCAATGACTCATACTCTTAAGCTCCTGCCCGTGATTTCATTCAACATTATTCGAAAGCTGGTTATTTCTTAAGTTACTTCGACATACTTTACCAAATCATAACACGACCAGTTTAAGAAATAAAACAGAGCAAGCTTTTACGACGGAGAATTATGCTTTACAATTAGCGAAGAGAATTTGTTAAGCAATAGTTTTTAAATATGGAATTATTACTGCTGTAAGCGTGCGAGCAGTATTAACGATTCTAGAACATTTCTTTCGTATCCTGAGAACTTCACAATGAGCTTAACGGATTTGAAGCGTACAAGCTGAGGAGAGTTCGATTCATTGGTAGCTTCCTTCAGCGTTTCTGGATTAGACTTTGGCTATGGCTATTATAGTGTTATGGACTGCGTGGGATTACCGGCCCCCATGATATAGCGTAGCGAGCATAGGAGAATGCATGCATAGCATTGTGAGGTACTTCGTCCCTATAATAGAATGCGAAGTCAGAATGAGACTTTGCGCTCTCTGAGGGCCGGCTTGACCAGTCTTAGAAGGGTTGAAAGAGGAGATTCTTCTGTCTCACTTCCTCTCTATAGCTTGCTATTGTGTAATGCACTTGTGCATTAGGCGCCTTGCCGGAGAAGAGAGGAAGCAAGTTTTGTTAGTACAAGCATCTTTTCCACTACATTCTTTCATACCGAAATGAACATGAGGCATCATCCTCCATTTTCAGTCCGAGTCGGTTGCGTCGGGTCATGGCGTGGTCGCAACCTTCTCGTGCCTCCCATTCAGTAGAGTCGCCGACTCGAGCAGTCAGTCCTTCATCACCTTGAATCATCCTTCGTTTAGTGTGATGGAAGCATCTAGAAAAGTAAGTCTGAAATTCCTCTCATAAACATTGAAACCGATGCGTACACAAATGATGCTTTTGATAGAGTCAATACTTTCCCTTAAGTAATTATGCCTTGCACCTGGTGTTTTTCGTTCACGATTTAAAATTCTTTATTTGCAGAATACTGATTCCAGGTTGCATAATTCGACTTGATAAGGAGATCATTTTCATTATTCATTTGAGAGGCTGGAGCGAAACTAAAATATGAAAGCGATCACCTCAGTAAGATTTCAGATTTGAGGATGCTGTCATAAATTCTATAGAATGTAAATGAAGAATAGATTAGCCGCTTTTGTATGCAAACAGTTTGACACTCGGAGACTGCTCTACTAATAAACCTAAATCTGGCATCATTTTTATGAGACATTTATGTTGCTGAAAATAATAAATCGCTTTACAAGTGGAAGTTTTCTCACGTGGACGAGTTTCTCTGCAAACAAGCGTCATGCCGATGCAAGTTTCCGCTGATTGAATTGAATGAATCAGTGACACGAATTCGGGTAGCTCAATTTTGACTTGTCCTTGTACCTTCGCCTGCCTCAATATCAAATTTGATGTAACTCGAGCCCAATGCTTTCTTTGGCGTCAAGACTGTAATTAAAGATGTTTGTCACTTTCAGTCAAAGACGGTGCAGCGACACGTGCCTGTGTGAGAGTCCACCGATCCGAATGCAAATAAAGGTGGCCACATTTTCTGACGTAAATGAAATTTGGAAAAAATAAGCTATTAACCTTGCACATGGTCGTAAACACCCAAATTAGATTTCAATTGTGCTGACACGGGTGGACAGTGTAGAAGTGGCATGATTGGATACCCTATAAATACTAATCCGACGCCTCACAATTTCAACTCGAATTTCAGTCCAAATCTGTAAACGAGAAGCTCCAAGCCTCTTCGAAGTCTGTTTCAGAGCACTACAAGCAAGAATTCAAAATGAACACTTTTCTTCTCTTCGCCGTTCTCGTGTCTGTCATTATGGCTCAGGTTAGTCGTCAGGGTTCTCTATTAACATTTTCAAATTTCTGCATCTTGCAGTGTACGCCTTCCCCCAGCACAACTCTCTTTTCTGAATCTAAATTCGAATTTTTGATTTTGTTATCTGCAGGGGCTGCCATACCCTGAAACTCCGGCGTCTGGAGCTTCATCTTCGAATGCTGCGACCGCAGCGGAGGCCCCTGCCTCTAGTGCCACTTCTGGATCGTCTGGGTCTTCTTCCAAAGCTGCCAGCGATGGTTCAAGCCCTGCAGCATCTGGTTCCAGCTCCGGCACAGGCTTTTCATCATTTAGCCCCGGTGGTCTCACAGACGTTGTAAGAGCTGCCAGCACTAACATCACAGCCAGTGCTGAAAAGGCCGCCAAGAGTGGCTCAACTGACGCTGGTACTGCCGCTTCTGGCACTGGCGCTTCCGGTACATCTCGTTAGAGAAAAATCGTTCAAAGAAATATTAGATTAGGTACATTATTTCAAACCTGTTCATATCGTGTCAACACATTAACATCGTTGTATTGTTCAATAAAGTAAAATAGTACTCTAAAAGTAATTATGTTCTGCTCTCCCTTTTTATTATCCTCTCCTTCATCATTTTTTCTGTAAAACGCTTTGCTACGCTGTCGTAAAAATCGGAATCGCCAATCAGGTCTCAGCATGATCAACTTATGAATTCTTCTTGGAGGAGAAAAATGAAATTTGGAGCCAGGTTGCAGTGCTTCAGCACTTTTAGGAATTTATATTTTGCAGCCGGTATCAGGTACCAGTTGTACCTTTCTAGAACATTCTCTCCTCATGGCCTAACAAACTATTGCCTCGTGGAGTACCAGGGCTATCATTCTCGCATTTATCAAAGTGATCAAGGCCAAGAAAAACAACGGTCGGCGAAGTCGACTTCACTTTTGACTTCTGAAACAAGCTGAAGTCAACCAATAACCAACACATTGGCAAGTATTCGTCTCAACATAATGGGTCAGTCGAAGGCTAAAGACCAACGGCAGTAGCAGGGCACTGGCGAGGGTTAAATGGCGAAATAGTTACAAATGACTCTAATGCTGAGATTACATGCTTGATGCAGAGAGGAGTCCAATAGCAGCTGTGAGATTCTACGCTTTCTGGAGGAAGAGTCCATTCGCAATTTTCATTCTCATTTTACATTGATCTGGCAAGGAGATTGAAATCTTAAAAGGGGTCGCTTGTAGCACTTGTGCCTTGAGGGATGTCGTAGCACTTTGCAAAGTACAATCTCCTATCACAGATGCGTCGAATGGAGTGATCTGGTTCGTCCTCACGCACGGCCTGGCCTCAATGCTTTTTGTCCAGTGCGGCGCATGTGCTGTGGAAGAGAAAAGGTGAGACTCAAGATTTAAATGTCCTAGTGCGTGGTTTCACAAACGGATTTAAGTTTTGCCTGCCCAAGCTGCAAGCGTTCAGGTCGACGGGGTGGCATTGCTTAATTTAGATCCTAGAACCTAGCCAAGATGAGTATCAGTGATTGATTGGAGGATTCAGTGCTTCCAGTTTTTCAAGAGTTTAGCTGCTGCTTGCTGGAGGTGCTACTGATTGCTTTCGTCAAGGTCTCAACTAGTGGCCGGATGCCTCACCTTCTCTTATGAACAAATTCTAGCCGCTTAATAACAACTGTGAGCCGCAAATTGCGGGTATGGACCCAAATTGCATCAATTTCTAAAGTACGGCATCACTTCAATCATTCATATGGGGTATTGATTTTATTTATTCCCATTTTTCGGTATTATCACAGATTAAACCACAAATGTGGCTAGCACCAGTGTTCCAACCTCAAACTGTATGATGGGACAACTAAAAAACCTTGACTGATGGCAAAATCTAATACTATTCCGTACAATGTAAATTTCGATATAAAAGTATTCCATCGTTCCATGGGGTTGTACGTCGGTAAATTTTTAAGAGGAGTAGGTCCTAGGATTTTTAACGTTTTTATTTATATTTTGTGTATTGTAATTTGACAGATATCAAAAGCCTTCGGCAGTTGCTAATTTGGATCTCTGATCAGTATCATTGTGAATTCTCGTAAGCCTTGGCACTGAGGCAGCAACAAAAAACTCCGTCTTTAGGAAATGAGTAATTCAAAATTTTTCATAGTTCAAGGTGGCAATGAAATCGACGCCCTTCGCCGTTGCAGTAGTGACCATCTTGTGTCCGTCAAATACGCGCACCTCCTTCATCTCAAACTCTTGATCTTCTGGTCCTTTGATCGTTTGCGTGTGAGTCATGGTGTTCCCATCAATTGTAATCAGAGACTGCTCAGTTAAGTACACGTAAGTGATTTGCATGCCCAAAAACGGAATCTAGGAAAACCTCTTGTACTCACATTTCCATTTCTGCGGTCTAAAGTTCCACTTGTGAACTGCTTTCCAGGTGTAAACATTTCTCCGAGCGAGTTCTCTGTTCCGAAGCATATAATTTGATAGAGGGAACCCTCTTTCGCAGCTTTATTCCATTCGATAGTGATTGAATCCACTTTAGCTAAATCTTTCAAACCCATCTTGTCCATATCGTACCCTGAGTCGGAGTGCGGAGATCGTCACAATGAAATTGGGCGCATCAGAATTTTACCAATGGGCTAGAAAATTCTCTTACCAAGTTTTGCCATCATCTGCTCCAGATTTTCGTTCGATACAAGTTTCCATCTTCCAAGAAATGGGGTAGTGTCCGCCATATCGCGCAAATGCAACCTCCTGCTCGAATTTGGAAAAGTTTAGGCTGTTTGACTATCAGTTTTTTTAGGAGAGAACAAGAAAATATAATGGAAAGAAACTCTAAGGAGGATGAATGACAAAGACGGATTGAACCTCAGCGGTTTCTAAATAGCACATTTACAGTTGCATTCATTCCAACGTTGAGGGTTGTCCTAGCAAGGTCAACTTTGCGGGCAGATATTCAAAGCCACAGATGATAGCTGAAACTGAAGTCCCTCAGCTCATTAACTTGCGTCGACTAAATTGAACGAGCCCCGCAAATGAAGATAAAAATGGAGGGAATAAATGACGGCGGTCAAGTAAGTAAGGGAATGTGGCAATGCGTTTCACATTTTGTATCTACATATCCTTTTATTCTAATTTTGCAGTACATTTCCATATCTAGTTCCTACCAGTCCATCCATCTCAATCCAAATTCAATGTAATAAAACTGAAATCCTTAAATTCAATTATGCCTGCATTACATCAATTTCGAAATGCTGTCAGCTCACCTCTTAGATAATATCATAAAAACTGATCAAGGTAAAATCTCGGCCACTTATCCTAATCTCATTTAATTGTGAAAAACTGGGACCTTATCACAGTTTCAATAATTTTCGACTGACAGACGGTAGGAATTTTCGAATCAGGCTAAGGTGAACAGCACGACATCAATCCGGGAACTCTCCAAAACTGTAGACAGGATTTCGGCGGTGGGAAGCTGCGTGAAGGCACTGTCAGATCCTGGTTGGAAGATTTTCCGCCACGATCACGTTGAAACATCGTAAGCGTTTCCGTGAACGGGCCATCGTAATTTGATGTAGGCGGAAGAGGTAGACCTGCTCCAGTTCCAGCGTCCGGCTTGCAAGATTGGCAGATCTGCACTCGGGAAATCAAATAGGCCATTACTCTTCGTTTTTGTAGTTAGTTGAACTAACTGAGTGGGCTTTAAGAAGTTTTACTTACATGTGAGCATTTTTCAAACGGAGGACAAACAAAGTCATCGATTCTGTTTAATCGTGAACGGCGCTCGCACCCTGCCTGCCTCGGAATGGGGATTAACTCCACACATTCGTGGCCACATTGAAGTTTTCGGTTGCAAGGCTCCCAGTAGTAAGTCATCGGCTGGTATGGGAGGGCGTCATCATTGTAAATATCATCATAGTCGTCGTCGTCGTTATATCTCAAAAGATACAAAGGGTAGTACGGAGTTCCTCCACACGGCTCCTGAACGAACGTAAGATGAAGAATTAGCTATTAGCCAGAGGCTAATCAGAATGCAAAGAAAGGTAAGGATGCGTACTTGACTTACCAATGATTCAGGTACTCTTCTAACACAAGGCGGGCAAACGGTTGGGTGAATATCCAAGGACAGCCCACAGGTATGGTCACAGTTGAGTCGATAATTACAGACGCCAGGAATGGACAGGGACGCGGAACTCATTGGCTCGGGCCACGCTGCGAGCGGAATATGAAACCATCTAGTACCCACAGACTGCCACTCTCTTTCATCAGAATCCATCGTATATCCAGGAACTCAACCCCAATTAATCCAGGAAGTCAATTACGGTGCAACAATGTCGCTAATTGAAACTGAAGCCGTGCTATGTTTCAAGACGAGGTTAGACGTGGTTTGTCTTCAATCAGACTTTGAGTATTGGTAGACCAAATTCGCTCAGTATCGACTCTGTCGATGTTCATTGAATTGATCATAATACTACACTCATGAAATTTGCTCAGTTATGAAATGAAATCTGTTAAAAGACATTGCGTTCAATTTTCATATGTTTGGCGACAGTGAGTCAGTGAGTCTGGGTTTTGATAAGCACATTCCGCAAAGACGTTGTCTGTGTCTGCTAATTGATGACTTTCATTTCATTTTGTAACACTAAACGTAGCAATTTACCTCGGACCTTGGCAATGAATTTCATAATTACTTTGTTTTCTACGCAAGATGCTGTTATGAAGTCACGGCCGGACATTGGTTAAACGTATCATCTCAGATGACTGATGACGCAAATGAGTTTACTAATGACAAGTGATCTCGTTGGTCTTTAAAACCAACCCGATACACCGTATCTCAACTATTTGGGGTCCGAACCTGTTCAGGTATACATAATTCACATTTGCTACCATGGAAGGCAAACAGTTTCTAATTCGTTCTCACTTAATTTTATTCACTTCGATTGTTTTAACAATTCATTTGGCCGAGTCAGCGTCGATAGGAACTTCGGATCATGCCAGGGTCAAACATTCGATGTCTGCCAGATCTCCGGGTCCGTTGTTTCCTGCGTTGGCCGTTGTGAATCAGCTTCGGGAGATTAAGAGCAGTGGTGAGGCGAGACTTTTTCCTCCCGACGGGCCGTCTGCGGAAGATTTTGTGGACACCCCACCGTTTGATGCTGGAGTCGGGAAGATTGACGAACCTGGCAACGACAGTGATTACAACTGTGGTCCCATGCCGTGCGGGCCAGAGTCTCTGAATCCTGAGCGTATCGGGAATTCTCCTCTGCCTGCCGATTTAGGACCACCGCCACAGGAACACGAGCTCGGTGCTCGACCCCCGTTTCCGATGCAGATTACTCCCACGTCGAAACCAAGGCCTGAAACCTCTTCTTTACCAACGACGACAACGACAGCTTTCAGTCCGAACGAAACACAAACTTCCGCGAGCAGCACAGAAGTGTCCACATCTCTGCCAACAACACCGTCGTCATTACCTCAAGTCGCTTCCACCGAACAGAGCACGACTGAACAGGATATGTCATTGTTGTCGACTTCAACAAGTGCTGTCGTCGGCGAGGCTGTCACGTCCACAGCGATACCGACCATACTTTTGAGCAGCGAAAGTCCATCCACTACTTCAGCGAATAGCCAGACAGAATCAACCACTGAGCCTAAAACAGCGTCGCCTATGCATAATGAATCATCGACTGAAGAGCCTGTATCGGATGAAAGACCTACACTAAATTCATCGAATTCAATTTTTGAAGAAGTCACCACGGCAAGTTCTGCAACAACAACTGGTAGTCACGTTCAAAAAGATAGTGCGGACATTTCCGGATCAGCAAACTCAGGAAACGTGAAAAATGAGGCTCTGAGCAAGACAACCACGGACATCATCAGCAGTTCTAATATCAATCTTGATGCTGCCCCGACAACAGCCCCTGTTAATGGTGAGAATTTGATTTCTACACCCAGTTCACCAGAAGAGGTCACGAGCATTCCCAACACGGCTTCGACGTCGTCCACCAGCAGCGTCTCTGAAGCCTCCACGCCGAGTGCAACAGTCCTCGAAAAGGTAAAATCAAATGCGGAAAATCTGTCTTCGACAAGTGCAGAGAATTCCACAGCTTCCGTGACGATGGACACAACTCCGACTTCCGGTGAAGACATTCTTGGGGAAAAAACGTCAACACCTTCCTTCGAAGCAGCAGCCGCTTCATCCACTGATTCCTCGCCTACGCTTAATGCGAGTTCAGATTCGACAACACTGCCGATAAGTACAGCAACAGAAATCGATTCAGATTCAGGTACAGAAGACTCTGTGAGTTCAAGTTCTGCTCCCACAACTGTTGAAAATGTGGAAGAAGAAACCACTGAAGAAGAATGGTCGTCTACTACGGAACTCGAATATGAAACAGACGAGGAGGCTTCCACTGAATCTCAAAATTATGATTACGAAGCAAACACGAGCGCACCAGACTCTGAAGAAGCGTCCGAATCTGACGAAGGCAGCGGAGATGGTGAAGAGGAATTTGGCGATATTACGACGGAGTCCTACGACGAAATTACAACTCTGAAACCAGAAATGACAGTTCTCCAACGACAAAAATTGAGCAACCAAAATTCTCAAGCAAATTTATCCTTTATTGATCGCGAGTGCAAGTTCGAGGACAGTGAAAAGTTCAAGCGGAACATACAAACTGCCACGTTTGGGTATAACCTGAAGTCTGAACCGACCCTCTTAACATTTGTGGATGAATCTCCTTGTGTGGCCTCCTTCAGGTACGTAATTGTCTGTGACTTTTTGGGTTTAATTGAGGTTTGATTCAGCAATTTTTCCACTGACTGCAGTGATTCGGGGCACGACGAGATTATGAGCATTCGCAAGTTGTGGCCGACGCTAAAACGCAGACTCAGCGTAGATGCGGCAGGGTTTGCTGACGGTTGCATATATTTTGTCGAGTCGGGCGTCGGTGCCAAGCCACAGGTGGTCCAAAGATTCAATTACAATGCAGACACAAAAGCCTACAAAGAGTCGTCTGGCCCAATTAGCACATTCGAGTTTCTTCGCTCCGTTTGTGGCATTCAAGCAAATCAGTCGTTCAGAATCCGAAGTTTCTTGAAGCTACCCAACAGCTCGACTTGTTTCGTCTTCAATGAGTACGTGATTATTTCGCAGACTTGCAACCACAGAAACCACAATAAGAATATGGCACATTTCTTTTACAGGACAGGCCGAAATGCACTGGTTTCACCGAATGCGACTTCGACCGAGCTCTCGCTGGCCCACTCCATAGAACATTTGCTCCAGACTGAATACATCAATTACGTCGAAGCCATTTTTGTGTGGGCCGACGAACCAAGCCTTTCAATTGTCTACGTGTATGGGAGCAACGGGGAGCTTTATGTGGTGCATCGCAACATGATGAGAAATAGCCCAGAATTCGGATTATGGAAACCTGGCAATTATGCACTCATTCCGTACGAGCAATTCCCAGCTTAAGAATTTTTTACTCTCATGTATTGCGTGGACTGAATAAAAAGATGCATGACAAAATAAATCGACAAATGGGAATAATGGTTCATTGTTCTTGTGTGTGATTGACATATTGGACAAACGAGAAAGTGTGTCATGGAAGAAAATGAAGCAGGGCAATTTCATTATTTCATCTCTTCTAAACATCGGTGCAGTTGTTTGGCGTTAGTATGCAATAATGGAATATCTGCAGCTTTTATTGGCCCTCCTCCTTGTACAATGTTGTGGTCAATTTTTGTCTGCCGCTCGCGCTCGCAAACGGAATAAGCCGGAGAAGGACAGTCTGATTCAATTTTGGTTGTATCCCAACTCGAAGTAAGCAAATAGTAATTATGGGTTACAATTATCGACACACAATGTTAATGAATACTTTTGAATAATGGGAAATCGGTCCAAAATATTTCTATAATTATCAGTGACCACAAGCAGATGCAAGAGATCAAGCTCAACGACTTTGATTCGTTGAAGTCTGCTAAACTTTTTCATGACTCCTCGGTTACAATAATCATACACGGCTTCAGCACCAACTTCAGCGAGCCCAGATTGTCAACGCAAGTTTTGAAAAATGGTATAGTACTGATTATGATAGTGGTGGTATTCGACATGGGCATTAATTTAGAGCGTGCAATTTTCCTTCAGCCTATCTGCTCGGTGGCTACCCGAACATCATCGCCGTAGATTGGTACAAGCTGGCGCAATTGCCAAACGTTACGGGAGATTTGATTGAGCTCAAAAGCTATACATTTGCCGTTGGAAATGTACCAAAAGTTGGACGGACGGTTGCCAAGTTCTGTCAATTCCTACTGAAAAGTCGTGCCGTATCAAGTCCGAGCCAGATTCACCTCGTTGGACACAGTTTGGGATCGCACGTGAGCGGAGTAGCGGGTTCAACCTTTAGGACACTTACGACTGGGGCTGGAACGGGAAATACGGCAATCGGACGCATCACAGGGTTGGATCCTGCCTTTCCAGAATACTACGAGAAATATGGCAACAAATCACGACGACTTGACAAAACCGATGCTCGATTCGTAGATGTGGTTCATACGAATATTGGCATGCTGGGCTACCCTTTCCCTTGTGGACACGTGGACTTTTACGTGAATGGAGGCGGCCCCTTCCAGCCATATTGCCTGACTCCGATGCAAGGAGATCCGGATATTTTCTACAATGAGGGTCAGCCTGCACTTGTTCGTTAGTCTTTAGGCAGTCCAATACAATTCATAAAATAGTGAATTCTGCCTGTATTAGCAATCACTGGCAGCTGCAGCCACAGAAGAGCGTACTGGTTTTTTGCCCAAACGATATCAAACGAAGACAAGTACTATGGATGCCAATGCCAGCAGCAAGTCCTCCAATCGAACGACACAACGACTCCGGTTGATTACAAGTGCAATCGAATTGCGACGGAGACCAGACTCTGTTTTCGGAAGACATTATTTGGCCAGTACGTGTCGGGCAAGTGAGTGTTGAGACAAGTCACAAGCCAGTAAGACGTTAAGGCAAATCCGTCAAGAGAATATATTTTGTGTTAACAGGGCTCGTGGATCTTACGATGTAGAAATTAGCCTAAAGAACCCGTCAAAGTACTACGAGTAATAGACCGGTTACACCTGTTCACAGATTTCCGCCTTGTAACTGCGAAATTGCAATAAATCTTGAGCAGCTAAACAGTTTCTTTGCCACCAGAAGTACAGAGGGACGCAATTCCAGCCACGACTAAAATGATTACAAGAGCGCAGACGGCTGCCAAAAGTATTCCCATTTCTGACCACGGCTTGTCAAATCCAAATGATAGGTGTTACGCAATCCGGAAAATAGAGAGTACAATGACCATTGACGACGATAAATTGGATTCCTGCTTCTTGCTCCAACGTACCGTTTCTGTGTAACGTGGAACTGCGAATACGAGTTCGACTCACAATTTTATGCTAATTAGGTCGTTGAGCTAAAAGACCACTCATGAATCGTAACATTGCATAATTTCTGCTAATTGCTGATTTTCTGCTCTTCTATTCAAACGATTAATTGCTCGTTAATTTCTAGTTACTGTCAATACACTGGCTGAGTGTACATGGCCATCGAGCCATGCAACGCCAGGAGGAGACTCCACTTCACACTAATTAAAACAAATTTTATTCTCGTTAGAAGTGTTGTAAGTCAATAAGCATAACATTTGTTTTCTGAGACAGTAAATTGTTTAATATGACATGAAGAGATAAGTGTAATACACTCTTAATCTAAACACAAGTTAAAATTAATTAATCTATGGCTTGACTTAAACCCTGGGTTTTTGCTGCGTAGTGAAGGACTGCGGGGGCGGTGGAAATCAAAAACATGGACTGATGAACGGCACACGAGTGAACTGACGATTGAGCACCTTTGAAAGAAAACGAAATTAGTTAAAAGTCAAGTCATGGGCCTTTTAGCATTAATCTCTGCAAGGTATTGTTTGGGATTTGGATACAATAAACCAAACGCAATCGCCCGTGCTAATGGCCTCCGTTGTTTGTGAAAAGCGTATCATTGTCTACTTCATGGAATTGTCCTCGCCCTTCAATAAACTCCAATTCCATTTGCGAAGGTATTTCCAGCAGTATCTAACCACAACTATCAGCACGTATCTGTTTGACCTCCTTTCCAAGACGAGACATTTCTTATTATTTGAAGTACTCTAACTCTTAGCATTTATCCTCAAGTTCATCTTTGTTGGTTTGGGCGCCAGATAAGGTGTCCGTCATTAGAATAATAAATGTGTGGGATATTTCTCACGAAGGGCTTACAAAGGAATTGGAATCTCATCAAGAAAGACGTGGCCACCTGAAATTGAATTCATCTCAATCATGAAGTCGGTGCAAATGTATTTTCCACTTGCCGTCATTCTGTACGGATGTTTCAGTGTTGTTACAATTGGTAAGTCTTTAGGCTATTAAGCTAGGCCAAGATGAATTCTTTTTCATTTGATCTTGGCCCGAGGTGCCGAATTAACTTGTCTATTTTCATAGTGGATCAAGCCAACGGGTACTTTGCCAGAGCCTTGCCCGGAATCAAATGTATTCATAGCTACCCGGAGGGGAAATTGGCCTGCGATGACGGCAACTGCAATTTCAATGACCCAGACAACGTTTTTAAGCTGGCCTGCAACACTGATTGTAAAGCCCAACATGGGAGTACGCACGGGTATTGCCTAGAGTCAGACATTTGCAACTGTGGCCCACCAGTCTACGGTAAGTTTGCTCAGAAACTCCGCTAACCTAAATTATGGACATTACCACGGTCGCTTGACTTATCTGATACGGTTGAATCAGGCGCAAAAATATTTTCTCCATTTCTTCAATTTCTTGGGTTTCCAAGCAAAGAGGATTAAATGGTGGAGGTGGTTAAATTTTTCATTGAGAATTCCCCTTGCTTGTTAAAAATTTTTAACCAGCCCAAAAACGAAACAAACATTTTTTTCTTCAGCATGACTCAACCGTATCAATAAATTGGTCCTACCAACCTTGGACATTACATTGAATTGAGACATGTTATGTTGCACAATCAACAGGCAAGATACCGATGCCTCTACAATGCATCAACATTTCGCAGGCAGAGCTCTACCAAACTATCTGTGAAGAAGATTGCAAATGTACACACAACAAAATCGGAGGAGGATGCAACTTTTGGACAAAGGCATGCGAATGCGGACCAACTAACCAGAAACCCGTAAGAACATAAAGTCAATTAGTAAGGAATATGTGACAAGGACACATGCGGAACGAAATTCTCGTTATTTTGTGATTGACAGACCCTTGACTGCCCGTACACGACTGCTAATGATTACTTCAAGAAGTTAATAGAGAGATACACCAGCCTGGGATTGCCAGTCTTGAAAATTCTGTCAGGCTAATCACATTTCTCAACGATTGATTCCGTAAAGAAATCTTTGAAATCATTATCTAATAAATCTTGTGGTGAAAGAAAGCGGATGTTTCTTGCTTGCGTTAATTATCGTGTTCTATGCCCGTATTTATTAACTCTTTTGCTGACTCATGTAGCATAATTATGCGAGACTAGCAAACCGGGAAAACATTAGCACAAAAACTAGCCACAATTATCAAATAGGAATTTAGTATCAATCAGTCATCTGAACAATAAACAGCCATATCTTTGGTAAGCTTGCATTCACGTTACTTTCTAGGCTGAATTCTTGAGTCAAACGTTAATTTTCCCATATAGGTTTCAAGTCAATAGAAATGGGGGTTTGGCTAGTCTTGCTGATCTCAATTTGTGTGCTTGGAGTCGCGTTGGCGTTCCTATCTTGCTTGACTACACACCGTGCTGAAACTTTGTAAATTATTAATCTGAAATAAATTCATATGTAGAAGAAGTCGACAGTGAGTCAGTTGAGAGTCACTAAACTTGTCGTTTAGAAATGAAGAATATGTTCTGAAGTACATGAAGTTAACTCCAATCTATACAACGACAGCAGCAGAGACGGACAAGCAATAACTAAATTCAGAATTGGAAATAAAACCCATGAACGATCAAAGGGCCAATGGACACTGACCTTTAACGACGACGACCGCGCCTCCCGCTGCAACCGCGTTCTTTGCCGCTAACTTTACGCTTGATATTTTCTCGATATTCAGCTATCTTCTGTTTATAGTTCGTCACTTCATGTCCCTCAAAACCCTCGATAGTGCTGAACACGTTCTCCCGAAAAATCAATTTGCCAGACAATAATTCGATAGCTTCTTTGGCCGCACCTTCAGGTTCCAAGCATAAGACTACGGATGTGTCTTCGCGTTGAAAGTCCACAAAGGCAATCTGAATCGAAAATGCGCATGTAACTGTGTATGTTTTGCTTTTGAAAATTAATGGGTGGTTACACTGCTGCTGTTTATTTTACCTTGAGTTTTTCTTCCGGCACCGCCGCATACCACTTTTCCTGCAGAAGAATCTCCATGGAATTGTAGTCACTTTAGCAAGAACATCTTTTAATAACTCCACGGCGTTCTTTTCATCTTCCGGTTTGGGATCCTCTTTGGGATGTTCGGCATTAGGCACTCTGGGTTATCATTGCGCATTGCGTACTTCTTTTCGACCTTTAGCGTCTTCTCTTCCTGGTAGTGCGTCTGGAGAATTCAAGTCTAAAGCTTTCAGTGATCTAAGTAAGTTTGGGATTATACAAGACAGCTGTTTCTTATTTCAGGCAAGAATCGGCTTGAGCATCAGCGAAGAAGACGGGAGATGGAGACGAACTATGTCGCTTCTTCGGAGCTTGAACAGAATTAGTGAAGAAGAAATGGTTGCACCCGACGCATACCGCCAGTCAGTTTACGGCGGTCAGCCTGGCGACGCGGGTGGGACTGGTTCTGTCGCTCCTGCTAGCAAAGCAATCGAAGAGCCACTGAAGGAGGCTGACCTTGTTAACATCAATCCGGAGCTGTCCAGCAACGAGTCAAAGAGGATGAAGAAGCAGTATGAAGAGGGTAAGGCGACTGCAGTGCATCAGCCATGTTTAATGCCGAGAATTAGCCTTGTGAATCAGTTTATTTTATTTTGTTTCTGAGTTATCTGTACGCTTATGCTGTCTAAAGTATCTCTTTTGTTTCTTGACATTGGTCTTATTCCAAACAAAATCATAAATAAAAGGCGTTTAATAAATTTGTACTGTTGACCGGACTCGCATCTTGTCTAAGTATTGTACGTAAGTAGATTTATTTATCACTTTCATTTCAGGATTTAGAATACGACTTTCATTTAATAATTTTACGAATTGAATTTGTCGACCATAACTCGCAAGGTCAACGACAGCAATAACTAAATGGTCCGGAGCAGGTGTCACAAGAAGTATTTATGACTCCCATCGAGCCATCAACAAAGGAGTCATGAAATATTTGTCGAAAGAACCGATCTCAGTTTTAGACAGTTGAAATGTTGGATTTTCGGCAACCGCCGGCAGTAAGTGCGAAATCTACGAAGGTAACAACCATCTCATGATAGAGAACAAGTTATTATAAAATGACTGTTGGGTGAAATAAAGGTGAAGATCATGACCATTCCATCATTAAACAAGGTATCGCCATTAGAGTGGCGTGAATGGTGTCATTGCCAAGTGATAAGAACTGATATGAACTATATGTAAATAAAGAGCGTATCCTCGACTCGATACTTTTGAATTTAGTATCTAATTGGATCTGACAGACGATGGTTCGCCCCGCGGGGAGTTTTAACATGGTGTCGAAATTGACAATCCTAATCCATTGCCTTGCGATTACATTCGAGATAGGCCTGGCCACATCCACAAGCAGCTCGGTCTATTCAGTGAGTTCAACAAATGTCCGTTCGATTTATTCTTTAACTAAACTCGTTCATCTACTTAGGAAAACTCTTGTGACCCGAACCTCGAAGACGCCAAACAGAACACCACGACTGATCCACGCCGTGCAGACTCGAAGTACTGCGTGATGTACGGAATTTGCGACAATGAGGCAGGCTTGCCTTGTGAAAAACATAACTTCCCACCATCGTTGTTATATGGATCTCAAGCTGGTCGCTTTTGCTCCGAAATCCTGACGGATCCCTGGTCGTCTGAAGTATGCTGCGACGAAAATCAAACCGATAAGCTGACACAATTGCTCTACATGCCGGAGAGTTTGCTTGGCAAATGTCCGTCCTGCTTCAATAATCTTGTCCGTACCCTCTGCCTCATTTCCTGCTCCGCAAACCAGTCGCAATGGATGCAAGTAAGAACCATATCCGGTTCGGCCGTGGAGGGTGTCGCCGTATACATTTCTCCAGAGTATGCCAATGAAGTGTACGAAAGCTGCAAAGACGTCAATCTCGTCGTAACAGGAAAGCCCATGACGGACCATTTATGCGGACGAAATGAGAACTCGTCTACCTGCAATGCAGAAAAGTGGTTCACGTGGATTGGAAACCCAACAAATGGACTCACACACTTTCAGATTGATTTCGAGTTTGGAACCGTGCCTGGAGGCATGACACTATTCAGTGACCAGTATTCAAAGTGTTTTCAGGCTCCCAATGTAAGACAATAATTCTCCTAGAACGACAGTTTAATTTCTGATTGTAATTTTTGCGTAGAGTCAGACGAAAGCATGCGCATGTGCCGACTGTCCAGGCAGCTGCTTTGAAACTACGGAGCCGACAACTGAGTCAGATTCGACTGAGTCCACCGAGGATTCAGAGTCTTCAGGCACTGACGTCATGTGGAAACGAACGCACACCGTCACCGTCATCGTCACTCTGTGTCTTGTTGGTTTGACAGTGTTCGTGAAATATTTGTTTGAATGAACAATGCCCAGTACAAATCATTGGCACGAATAAAATACTTTTAGCGGATTGATCACTTTGTGTATTCAGCGTGCAAAGTGCAAAGTATCAAATCAAGTGCTGATAAGAATACTATCAGATAAATTCTGAAAGTGTTTTGCTTGTGAACATGTTCGCAAATTTACAACATCAGATTTCAATTAGACAGACATCCGAACAGACTTACATCCGTGAGAAGTCGCATATCTTATATACGCTTGAGTTCGCTCTGTTCATCCAAAGTGCAAATACCTAGACCGTGGCCTTCACTCAACTGGAGAAGGCGATCAAAATGAAAGAATGCTGGGCGGAGTCCGTACGTGTGTGCCTGTGCATCGTCTTCCTCACGACAAGTTCAACCTGTGTGATATTGGACCAAGGTGGAGGATACCATGTTACCATCGGCATTGACAAGAATGCTAGTGAACAAGTCAAGGAGCCTCGTGACTACGTTGACAATCTCAAGGTGAGTAATTAGAAAAAAATATCACTGCTACTTGACTTGAACGCTTTCCCAAATCATTAATCATTTTGGTTCAATATATAGCGCATTCTTAAAGACTTCTCCAATGCGCTTTGGATATCCACAAATACGCGTTTTCATGTCAAGTCTGCCCACATCGCAGTTCCAGAATCCTGGGCCAAGGACCTTGGCGCAAAGGATGCAGCCTCGTAAGTTGACAGGAAGCGAATTATTCGTCTTAACAGAACTATCACCGATACTCATGTGGTCGTCTCTAATCTAAACGCTTCATTGGTATCAGAGTCTCTTACAACACTGCCGACATTGTGATTTCGCAATCCACCAGCGTTCCTCACACCGAAATCTATTACCCTTGTGGCAAGGCTGGGCTCAGAATCCACCTGCCTATTGAGTTCATTGACTCCAATGATCACCTAATGTATGGACCACAAGGCATGTTTCAGTGACGTTATAAGTTACGAGTTTCAGTTTCTACTTAGAATTCTTTTACATAGCAAAGGGCCTGCTGAATCTGTGGCTACGATATCGGTTTGGTATTTGGGAGGAGCACGGATACCCGGGCCATACACTCACGCCTTACGTTTATCAAGCCAATTCTGTGGACCATTCTCCATGGGAGCTTACAAGCTGCAACAATAGTCGTCTCTACGGAGAATTTTTAAAACCGTGAGTTTCTGAGAACATTTTAACATGAGGGAATTGTCTAACCAAAAATTCCATAGAGTCACATTTGTTTCAGGATTATTGCAAATGAGAATGATCAAACTTCACGAAATGAAACTTGCAGCATAGACGGAACGGCCTTTATGGACAAAGCATGCCGATTCCATCCGGACGAAGAGAGTTGGAATAACGCGACTTCGTCCATCATGAACTTTCACTGGTTGGACTCGGTTGTTGCATTGTGTGACAACGACACTCACAATAAGTATGTACCCAGTCGACAGAATCTGTTCTGCGACCATCGAAGTGCTTGGGAAGTCATCCGCTCCAGTTTGGACTTCAAGACCCTGGAAAAACCACAAGATGCTGAAAACATTCCTCACCAGTTGCCGGCGATCGGGTTCAATGTCGTAACCGAGAACAAAAAGCCACTATTTTACATTTTGCTGGACAGTGGGTCGCCGTACGTATTGGTAACCATTCTTTGTAGTACACTACGAACCCCACTCAGATTGTGTCGATGCAGGGGACGAATTCATTTTCTCAGGTTAATAGCACGATGTACAAGGTGTGGCAGGAGGAGCTCACGCACATGATCAAGCAAGTCGATCCCAACGTCATCGGTAAATTTGTGACATATCCGGTTGCTCTTCCTGCTTTCGGCATTATCCAAACAGAATTAGAAGAAAGAGTGGGTTGGATGAGAATGGACTCAGAGGCAAAGGACCGATTTATTAAGTAAGTCGAAAAAGTGGTATTGTGACTAGGAAGCTGTTCTCATTTTTACTACTAGAGCTCTAGATTTTCGAAATGGGTCGAATCCTGTCCAGTACGACTTTCGAGTGGCTCTCGCGGAATCTCTGGAAGAATTGAAAGAACGCAATCATCCACACGGTACTGTTCTCTTGATGTTGCGAGTCGATGATTTCTTCATCGGAGGTGAGGCACTGTTGACTTCCGCTTCATTGCACTCGAGCCTGCTTGCAGTTGCGATCTTAAAGGGAGAACTTTGTTTAAATAATAGGTATGTCAACTGCATTTGAGGAAGATTTCATCGTCGACCTGAAAATGTACGGCATCCAGTTGTTCGAGGTTCAAGTTCAGCGAAGAAAGATGGACATGTGGCACAATCCGAGGCTGGAATACATGGCACTCGAATCTGGAGGCATCAGCAAGCTTTTTGAAATCGAGTACGAGGAAGGCGATTCTGCCGCAAGCGGAGAAGCTGCCCGTCAAAACTTGACTGAAGTTGTGAACTCTGTTCTGAATGCACTGGAGAATAGAATCCCGAAGCACAGACAGTTTAGTTTGGTGGGTTGGAAAGAGTGAAGCTGTAAATAGTTAAGAATCTATTCTTAATACTTCGTCTTGTTAGATCTACAGGGGAGCCCTGCAGCACATGGAAAATAATCATCTTCTGATTCCAAAACGAGAGGATATAGAACTGCTTCATGTTTACGTAACTTCTCTTGAGTACAACGTCGATTACATTCGGTTTCAATTGCCTGATGCAGAGGGCCCATTCAAGAGTAGACCGCAATGGGGAACAGATACCGAAAACGATTGGAGACTTGGCTTCACGTATTCGAAAGTCTTCAACGTTTCGACGATGCAGGTGAGCTATTGGCCTTCATTCGTGATGTTGGCACGTCACTGACAACCATTTCAGAAATCAGTGAAACTTGTCAGGATTACGACTTCTGGGCGTGGGAACTTTACGTCATCATGACTGATCCTCAGTACCATGATGGCGAGAATGGAGCCATAATAGTTTATGGATCGAATCCTGCGGGTCTTGCGACACCAAAACAGTCATCCCAAAATGTGAACGCAGAAATATCCACGTCTGCAGACTACAACAAGTATTTTTCATGTCTGAATGAAATGAATGCCGAGCCGTTGTCAATATTTGTCAAACTGACTGGAGAAAACGGACAGCCCATAATTATAAACACTGACGCTACTTCGACTGGTTTGGGAGATCAGATTGATGTGCAGAAGCAGCCCAAACTCGTTGTGCAGCTGGTCCATCAGTTGCGAGCCGACGACATGCTTGTAGCAATCTTGAATGACGGAGGACACGGTCCGGATTTAATTGCTGGCGACGGCGTCTATTCTGCTTACATTTATCCAAAAGATGGACCATACCGGGTATTCCTTAACTTCTATGACAGTGGAGGTAAATTGATCCGGTCGCTATTTTGTTGCTCACTGCACCCGTATTTACTAATATATGGCAAAATCAGAGTCCAAGCCCGAGCAAGTCGTCAAAAGCACGTATCCAGTTGGGACATTACTATCCAAGCAGCAAAATGAAATGGAAATCACTGTAAATGGAACAACTCTGAAAACTCCGTACAGTTTTTACGCTGGCACTCCCTCAAATGTGCATGTCACAAAGGGTTGTTACGGAAAGGTAATTATACTCGTACGAAAATCTGGGGAAAAGAATAATGCTTGCCGGATTGTAGAGGTACATTTCACGAGTTCGGGATGTGAGTGCTACAGTGACTGGAAATGAAACTAACGTGGTGCGACTGTCTTTCAGCGTTCCTTTGCTCATGATTTCAGGAAAACAAAATGGAATAGAAACTGAAGGTGGGATTTCAGATAACTCCCCACGAAGTGAACAACTTCGAAGTAACTTGCTATTTCATTCTAATTAACGTAGACCCTGACCGGGCGGAGGACGGGTACTACATGATCATGATTCGCAAGGTCAACGACAGCAACAGCCTACTGAATGATCCAGAGCAGGTGCCTCAAGAAATATTCATGATTCCCATCGAGCCAGCCGGACGGATTCATGAAATTCTCGTCTGGAGAAACAGTAATCATTTCTTGACAGTCGAATTACTGGATTTTCGACAGCCACCAACAGTAAGTAAGATGCAACCACCATTGGGTTGGAGTTACCCTGAACCGATTAATGAACTTCTGTGTCGGTATCTGTAAAATGTAACCACAGAAATCCGCTGCGTCAAACATCGCCTCGATTATTGGCTGGCCAGTCCAGGAAGAAAATCCGGGTTCCGGACCCATCCGGACTGGCTGTGACGTCACATGCATTGTTTCAATTTGCGTGGGATGTGGCCTGGCAATTATGGCCCTCTTTGCAAGTTCGTTGGTGCTCTGGAGGAAAACTCGTTCACAGAAAAGACAGATTCATCAGCTGACACGAAGCGAAATTCGGGAGTTCAGATTCGGAGTTCAGGTGTCCCATCCACGGAGTGAAGTCGAAGCAGCTCCAAGCGACTACTCCTACAGCTCAGACTTCATTCAATCTCTGCCATATGACAGCAAATACGAAATCCCAAGCAACAAACTGTACATTGATAAAACTGAATTGCTCGGATCGGGCATGTTTGCCAACGTGTTTAAAGGCTACGTCGTCAACATGCCCGGAACTGCTGGAAAAGTCCTCATCGTCGCAGTAAAAACTATAAAACCTAACATGGAGAAAGACTACTTCAAGGTATTGCTGACAGAAGTCAAGCTCATGACGCACATCGGCTCCTCCAACCCGAACGTCGTGAGACTGATAGGCGCATTCACCAAAAATATCAGAAAATGTGAAGTTTTTATGGCCATTGAGTTCTGTTCGAAGGGGAATCTCCTCGCCTACTTGCGAAAATTGACGGGATGGAAGTTCAAGAACTTGATTGACGCAATGGGCAACCTGCAGATACAAAAGATGGAGCTGGACGAGGACGAAGTGTCCACTTTGAATTTGATCAAGTGGGCGCGCGAAATCGCCCATGGAATGGAGTACCTTGGTCAAAGGAGAATCGTTCACGGGGACCTAGCGGCAAGAAATATTTTGCTCGATGACAAGCTTATCGCCAAAGTGAGTGATTTCGGACTTTCCAAGCAGCTCGTCCAGTACAACAAGTACACTGTTGAGAACGCAGGCGGTCTTTTCCCTTGGAAATGGCTCGCGCCCGAAACACTTCAGTTCTTCAAATTCTCAGTGGGCTCTGACATTTGGGCGTATGGAGTAACTCTGTGGGAGATCTTCAGCCTCGGTCAAATTCCGTACCCAGGAATCAACTGGAGCCCAGCCTTCGTCAATCAACTCGAGAACGACGGCCTGCGTCTTCTGAAACCGACTTTTGCAACCCAGACAATTTACCAGGTGATGCTTGACTGTTGGAAGCTCGACCCGTATGAGAGGCCTGGATTTTACCGACTGAAGGCAACATTGGACCGAATGATGGTACTCGTCTCGCCGGACGAATACATGAACTTGTCTCCCTTCTCAGTCGAGTATAAGAATGTGAGTAGGATTTATTCGGCACAATACATGAATATAAAAGTATAAAAATGCTGTCTGTTAATGAAACGCTAACAAAACTTACGCAATAAATTAGTACTATTTAGTAGTTAGCAATGCCTGTCAAGAGTCACGTGCCCACCGCTCGTGATACCCGTGTATTTGGTTCCAATTTCCCCGCACAGTGAATATCTTCTTCTACCCGTGCTTGGGCTGCCTGCCACCGTTGCTGCCGCCGTTCTATTGGAAGTGGGTTCTGAGTCAGGATCCGTTCTGTTTCCGCTCAACATTGCGTCGCGAAACAGAGTCTCCTCAGACTCCTCAGCAGCGTCGCCGTCGTACTCATTGATTGAATCGATGTCAATAACTTCGACGCGCTTCACAAATAGTTTATTGTTGCATATGAATCGCCAACATTGCGCCATGACGTCCAAATAGTTGTTGTTGTACTTCCACTCAACTTGCACCTGCGTAGTACGGTCAGTGTTCACATTTGTGTGGATTTTATTGAATTGTCGCATTCGATCATCTCGACGGGCAAAATGTCAAATGTGTACGGCTTTACTTACGTCCAGAAGTGCCCCAATGGGCTTACTGTTCTGAATCATGAAGGTGAGATTTGTGCCATGTTGGATTCTTAAATTCCTGAATTGCATAAATGCATAATACACTCATTAGCATGCAAGCTTATAAACTCCCAGGCCGCCCAGGCGTGTAAATTCCTTACTCTGACGGCGTGAGATTAATATTCTTGATGGTCATCTCCGAGCCCTTGAGGCTCATCCGGACTTTGCCCGTCACCCAAGGCGCGGCGTGTCGTGGGTACGCCAGTTGCAAGTTTATGCGATAGTGATACACTGTAACAAGTACCATTAAATACGTATTAGTGAACCAACGTACATTTAATTACAAAAACAAATTAAGTGCAGTGGCAGAGCCAATATTGCCAATTGAGAACGTACCGCAGTAAGGTATTGACTTGGCCGTGGTTAAGTAAAAGCGGACAAGACTGCGATTCCCAACTGCATATTTATCAGATTCGATTCCCATTTTGGCACAAAGTGATCCGTCAGAGCCACATGAATGGCATTTGCCCTGTGTGACATGCATAATGTACGCTTCACTGATAAAGTAGTCATATTGGGAATTGCGAAGGACGAAGAAGCATGCCTGCACGTACCATGAGATATGTATCGTAGTCTGGGCAGCGATGGGCTACGAAAGGACACGTCGTGAGCAGCGACTCAATGAAGTAGTAAATCGCTCGATGATGATTGCATGCAAATATTTCTCGCTGGACTTGATCCAGCCCATGCGCGTTGATCAGATTCATCGGATTCTTGGCCAGATCGCATCCTGGCTGTTCCTTACCATTATTCGGATAGAAATCAATGTGACCGCATGGTTGGATCATTCCGTAGCCTGCAACCTTTCTTGTATAAAACCAATCTAAATGGTAAATACAAACCAGTGCGAAATCTTACCACCAAGAAGTATCGTTCGTCCATCAGTGTGAATGACGTCTACGAAAGCCGCGTCCGAAGGGTCAAGCCTCACGAATGGCGGCATATTTTGGAAATACGGCTCAGCCGGATCGAGCCCCGTTATTCTTCCCAGGCCAGCTATTTTCTGCCCCGCGTAGCCCGCAATGTGAGAACCCAAACTATGCCCAATTAAGTGAATGTCTTTGGGCTGGACGTTGAATTCGTTCTGTGTACAGCGTAAACAATGTGATGCCACACTAACTTAGCAAGGTTCATGAAACAGAGCAAAATAATGATAGCGCCCGCCTGGACTTACCATTAAGAACTTGACGAAATGCGCCAATTCGAGCCCCACGACTCGTGTGTTGGCGGTGGCCTGCGTGTAGAAGGAAAGAGACCCGCCGCCCCAGTCAACGGCAAAGACGTTGACGTCAGAGTGCGTCGTGAGCTGCTGCGACAGCTTGACAACCCACGAACTGAAGCCCGTGTCGATGAATCCATGAATCACAAACTTGACGGGCAGTTGTGGCTGGAAGCCGGACTCAAGCAAGCTGCTGCGGTTGAGATGAACTTCGACTGGCTGCCAAGAAGACGATCAAGCACGCATAAATATTGCAGATTACGCATAACTTGCTTAATTCACGGTCTGATTCTTATACAGTTATCATTGCACGTTACGTTACGTACAAATTAAGAGGCAACAATTCATCACCATTTGTTGCGCCGCTTCGTCGCGTACCGTCTTCCCCCGTAATTGTGATTACCATTCATTAGTACAGTTATCAGCGCACTGCGTTTTCAGTTGCAGACCTGCCTTGCATTTTCGTAGACTTTCAAGATTGAATCACTCACTGAGGGCTTTCCCTTTTCATTATTCGATGCCTGCCTCGACTAAACTTGTACACCCAATTGCTCAGTTAAATGTCAAATTGTGCAATAATTTACATCGCGTCGCATAAATTATGCAGATTGCTGAACGGTGAAGAAATTTCGCTGCTGCAGTGCAGTCGAATGTCGAAAGCTTGAAGCCTAGCTCAAGTCCTTGAAATCCTTCTGCGCTGTGCGTAAAATGTGAGTCTCTGAAGCCTGAAGCTGAAGACGAGGAAGACGAGGAAGACGCAATAAGCAAGATCCGCTTAATTATCCCGCAATCAATTAAATGCGCAGGGGACTGAGACTTGACTTACATCAGTGACACGTTTTCGTGTGTACAGAATGAATCGCGTGTGTATTTTGTGTCTATCGAGCGGCAGCAGATTGAGCGGACGGTGCAGAATGTCGAACCACTCGTCAGTAATTTCGATGCAGCCCAGTTCGTCGTAGCATTTGATCTGGTTGGATGGAATTTGCTCCTGGAACGCAATTTCACCCGCTCCGGAACCGAAGCCCGAGCCTGTTTCTTGTTCCTCCTCCTCCGGAATCATTCCGTCTCCTGCGCCCATCCCCTCGTTCTGGAACGGATCATTGTCGTCATCATCAACCACTGCCGGGCCGTTGACGTTGCCAGGCCCGATCGCATTATTGCCACTAGCACTTGGCTTTGTGCTGGTAAAAATACTGTTACTCGAGTGTGCCGTGTTGTGATCGAACACAGCAACGCCTGTCGAGAAGGAACGCAAGAGTCCATAAATTAACCAAGAGCAAATCAGCGAGTCATTCAATTTTCAGTGTTTGTTTTGATAGCAGTCAATAATTTATTGCCCTATTGTTAGTCTCCTGCCTCAAACCGCATTGCCTTGTGTGGATAACGGTTCGTTTCGCGAGACGAGCGGCAGTCAGCTGATATTTTGAGCTTTTCGCAACATGTGCAGCCATAAAAGAGTGGAGAGATTTTCTTTTGTTCTCAGACTCAATATTCTGTTGGTCTAAACTGAGACCGAGACTGACGTCCCGTCTCAGCGCCATGAAACTAATCACAACAAAAGATGACTACAGCAGACCGCAATTAACGGAAAATTTGCGTCTGAGCCGAGAGATATTTTGGTTTGTTTTATGTGTAAAAATAGCCAAGAAATAATGCGTGCGTCAGGTCTCACTTATTAATTACAAGATAAAGTCGTCCCGCCTTACACATTAGCATGTAGACGGATGCCCGGTCGCGTGCAGTGCAAATTCAATAATTAAAAAATTTCTCTTCGAGTTTAAAAATATTCTAGCTGGTTAGGCGACTGACTGATTGATTGACGGACGGCGTACCTGAGCGCGTGGGATGGTTTGCGCTGCGCGAAGACCGAGCCGTAAACTCGTTGAGCTGGTTGATGGCCTCTTCGATCAGTCGCCAGTTCAGAAAGAGTCCGTTCGTGCAGGTGGAGTACTTCCACACGGTGAGCAGGATGAAGATGAGGACGTGGCGTCGGATCGCGAAATCAATCAGCTTCATCTTCCTGTTTGCAGGCTCTGTACCACCGAATTGGGACGAGGATTGGCAGCAGAGTCACAGTCACGGTGTCATTTTCACTTTCAGGCTGCGACTGCACACACAATAAAGCGACGCTGTCGCACTTTAGTCACTCATTACAACTGCACTAATTAAGTCGGACGCCGTGTTTAGTGTTTATGCACTTGGGCCTTGAACTGGCGTGCGCGATCTTAGTTCTCAGCCCCACAAACAACTGTTTACTGTTTACTTCGCCGAACGCAGATAGCGCTTAAAATGCAACGTGAGACTGAAGATGTTCTCAATCAATTAGCATTAGTACGAGAGGCCACACAACGCAACACACAAGTAGAAACGCATTGTGCTTGCAGGTGCAGCGACAGCGTGTGAAGAGAACGAGCAGAAGGGAGAGAAGCTGAGAAAAATGAAAATAAGGTCAATGCAAAAATTGCAGTTTAAATTCGCCAATACTCTGAAACTCTAAATGCACAGCACTGTTCTGCCTGCGTAAAGAACTCGGCTTTTGCTTATGCTATTTGGTTGAAAAAGTTGTTTTGTCCCTCGTCACTTGCTCCTGAACCGCACTATGCAGTAAAATGTAAAATCCAAATTTTACACAAATAAAACGTAGCAAAATACTTTACAAGAGTCTGAGTGAAAAACAAGAGTTAACTGCAGTTATCTCGTCAGTCAACGTGGACGAATGCGAATTAGACTAAAGTAACGATGGGCTGAATTCAATCTTATTTATACGCGGCGATCGCGAGGCTAGGCGAGGAGAGGAGAGGATGCGCTACGCACCTGCCGATGATCGTCCAAGCCAAGATGACGGCAAAGATGCGATGTGCGATGCACGTTGACTGGTTCTATTATGTCTGAACCATTTATACGACTTTTAATTGCAATTAACATAACAGGACTCTGGCTTGGCTTGGCTTAACTTGGCTTAACTTGACTTGACTAGGCGAGGCTATAATTAGTAAATTCATGACCGAACGTCGATCAATTCCAAGATTAACTCTAACTGTAAATGCACATGTTGCATTGCAAATTGCATTGAATTGACGAATTTTGAGGCAAGGCAATGGTTAGCAATTACAGCTGGCGTTTGCTGTATCCAAGCTCAAGTTCAAAGGCACATGCTAAAAATAACAGAATTTTATCTCTTCCTGTGCGATAACTTGGGTAATCATTCGTTTGCGACAAACACGCTAAGGCAAATGGCAGTTAGTCTCTCGACTGTGAAATTAAACCTCCTAAATTCTCTTCGTCTTCGTCGTCGTGAATGGCAGAAATAAGAAATTGTACAGTTGTACAGTCGTAAAATGAAGATTCACAATTCACGGATTGGTGAATGGGCGAATTGATTGCCGTAATTTGCGTAATTATGCTGAGTCAAGACTCAAGACTGCCAGCCAGCCAGCCGGCTACGCTGAGACAAAAGAATTGGAAAAATTAAATCTTCGATGCGAGTTTTGACATTGACTTTTGTCTCATGCGGAAGGAGTTTGTAGTTTATGATGTGAAACGTATCTTTTACGGCGATCTCGTCGGTTTGAGTCATTCAGATGCATTCAATTCAGGGAAAGGGATGGAACCAAAAAGGATCGCGTCCTGTTGAAGGCTACCTGGAATTCTGTTATTGATTGAATTTCAGTTCATTTCATCATTTGTGCGCACACTGACAAAAGAAAAGAGGGGAAACTCTTGCAATTTGCACAAAGGGAATTGAACTTGTAAAATCTGCAGTCTGCTGCCTACCAACCCAGGCCGTTCCACAATGAGACTTGTCGTTGCAAATTGAGGATTGCAAAGCCTAAAATAGGTACTCGCCGTTTAATACTTGTTTTTATTGCTCTCACTACAAAAATACAGTCGTGTACTCTGAGTCGAAAATTACGACCGCCTTCAACGTACGACGTCAAACCCTTTGCAGACAGGCCATAGCCATGGCGAAGGCATGGCTTCGGTCCGAGCCTATCATTATTATTACACCTTCCATGCCAAGTCCAAGACGAGACGGCGAGAAAAGCTGAGTTATGATGATCCCAGCAAATGGGAACGCAATATCAACGAAATAATAATTAGCTTTTGAATAGTTTCTGTTTAGTTTGCAATTTCTCACGCTTATCGCTCTTCGAATTCGTATCAGAATTGATTCTGCATGTATGCGATGGCAAAAGAACCGTGCCATGATTCAAGAGGCCGTAGCAGCTGTCAGATCTTTCTCATTAACTGCTGAGGTTATAATTTTTATATTTTGCACAATGGTTGGGTCGGTTTCACCACAACAAAACAGAATTCATTCATCCGTCGCCCATAAAATCGCAAATGGCAAATAGCAGACTCATAAAAATGCGCGACTCTCATAATGGGGCGACTGAGCAGTGCAAAAATGGACATAAATCAAACGTTTCCCTTGCAGGCAGCCAGAAGAGCAGGGTTTTATTCCTTTCTGTGGAGCCCTTCATCTATTGCGACAGAACTGCGGCGAGACAAGGCAGGAGAACCGGGACGAGACGAGATGAGTTGATGATTTCTCATTATTACGAACGAGTTGCATTGCTTTTTACGCGCATTAGTGCAAAAGAGAAGGGTTCAATTTGCTAAAATATTCCTACAACAGCCGAAAGTGAAACTCGGCTCGGGTCGTGAAACTCATAAACTCAGACTGCAATTCTGCAATCCGACTGTATTGTTCAGAGAAGACGCTCAGTGTGTTCCATAAGATCAACATCAACACAAGACGACTGTGAGTGTTCCTGAAGTTGGAATTCGACTCGGTTTGCAGCCGTGAACTGTGAAAGATCCCAGGTAAGACCGAATTTGTTATTTTCGCTGGAGCTTGAGCCTGCATCAAAAGCCATACTTCACGGGCGCAGTCGGTAAATCCTGTTGTTTGTCCATTTCTCTTCGTAAAGTACGCATCGCACTCGTAACAGACCAAAAGTGTTCAACATCGGCAAATTTATGGCCACTAGTCTCGGCTTATCTTGCTCATAATTTCCCTCTGTTTGTCCAGCTGTCCCACGGCCTTAAATTGGAAAACAATTCAAAAACATTCCAAATCTACTCATTTTGCAAATACTTGTCTGCGCTTGACGCCCGTACTTCAGCTTCACATTCGCTATATTCAAAGAAAGGTTAGCCAACTGTGCTTCCTGTCTCTTTGTACTGCCTAATTTTCATCCAAAATTTTAGACTGACTGAGATGGCCATTCTGCGATTCGCACCATTCCTTTGTTTTCTGCTTGCTTCGAGCGGCTTCTCCGGGACAACGGAGCCATCGCCATCAACAACCGAAGAAAGCGGAGTTGGCTGGCTTGCCATGACTGAACCATCCAAGCCGAGAGTCAGCCAAGAAGACGAAGAATTTCTGGACGAAGTTGAGCGAGCCGCCTTCTATTTCTTCTGGGTAAACGCCCACCCTGAGACTGGACTCGTCCTCGATCGCGTGAACGCGATTCGCGGGAGTGACACCCGCGAAACAGCTAGCATCTCTGCCACCGCATTCGGCCTCGTTGCCCTTGCGATCGGGTACGAGCGCGAGTACGAAGACCGGGACGAGATCTTCAAGCGCATCGAGCTCACAATGCAATACTTTGCTGATCGTGAAGTGGACGGCCACGAAGGGTTCTTCTACCACCTCGTCAACGCCAGCAACGGAGAACGAGTGTGGAACTCAGAAATCTCCTCCATCGATATGGCGCTTCTCGTGGCTGCAGCGCTGACCGTCGGACATTACTTTGAGAAATACGATCAGATCATCGGGATGGCCGAGCAGATCTTCGACGATGTGAACTACAAGTGGATGCTGAACGAAACCAATGTGCTGCGCATGACTTGGACGCCCGAGCACGAGTTTGGAGAGCCTGCATGGGACCGGTACTCTGAGCTTATGGTCCTGCTTCTGCAGGGAGTTGGCTCGCTCACAAATCCCATTCCACCCGAGACCTGGCACGCGATATCGCGCAACATGACAACGTACGAGAACTACACGTACATTGATGGTCATGGCCCGCTTTTCAGACATCAGTATTCGCACGCCTTTATCGACTTCCGTGGACGACATGATAAGTACGCCGACTACTTTGAGAACTCGGTGCTGGCCACCAAGGCACACAAAGCGTACTGCGTCAACGAACTGAGCCAAACCCACCCGTCGTACGGTGAAAATTTTTGGGGTGTCATGGCTCCGCACTCTCCTTACAACCACGACGCATGGAGCGGACCACAGATTTACGGGCACCCGGCCGGAGAGATTGTGCCTTGTGTCGCAGGTGGCTCGATTCCATTCCTGCCGAAGGAAACGATCGCTGTCTTGCGCAACGTGCGCTACAACTTCAAGCACCTGGCCTGGGGTGAGTATGGATTCGTCGACGCTTTCAACCCGCAGAGCGAGTGGACCGACGAGGACGTCATCGGAGCTAACGTCGGGATCACCATGCTGATGGCCGAAAACTACCGCACGGAGTTTGTCTGGAAGCACTACATGGCAGACGAGCACGTGGAGAGATCTATGCGACTGGTCGGGTTTTCTGATGCAGGATGCCTGCAAGCGGCTTGGTTTCTGGCGCTGATCATCGCGATTGCCATCAGCCTCGCGCATTATATCACTGGCTGCAATTTTTAAACCAATTTTGTCATGCTGTCATCGTGTCGAGCCTCTGAATGAGAGCTGCATTAATTTTTTTTTTGTTCTCCAGTAAGTCGAATGGCAAACAAGTTACTTAAATAATGACAAATGTACTTGTCAACTATTTTTATCGTGTGGGAATAAAGGTGAAGGGCTTAAATTGGGATTTTTGCAACATACCACTTTTGTCGTTTCATAATTCCCGTGAGCTCAGATTTCATATTTCAGCACACGAGGAATTCTCAACTTTCGAGTGGTTGTCACCTGCCAACTGCGCGCAGCATCAAATCGGCTGCAGAACTTGACCATTGCTCGGCTCATTGTCACTGTCAATAGCAAATCCCCAGCAATTTAACAGGAAAATCCATGGGCTTGCATGAACTTGTGGTTGGTTGATTCGAGAATGTTTGTCGTGATTGCAGGAAAGATAAAGTCCTAGTTCAGTTGACAAGTTGAGGCACGGTAGGTTTCATTGTCTTTTTTGACATCGAAGAGTAGACAGCAATATAGAACATGGCACGCATTGCACTTCCTCTGTGTGTTCTGTTCGCCAGCGGGTTGGCCCTCTCCGCGGCAGTGGAGACGAAATTCGACTTGAACACGTTGGAGTCGATGGTCAAATCGCTGGGCAGAGCCAT
This sequence comes from Mesaphorura yosii, assembly GCA_009869945.1. Classification (NCBI taxonomy): domain Eukaryota; kingdom Metazoa; phylum Arthropoda; class Collembola; order Poduromorpha; family Tullbergiidae; genus Mesaphorura; species Mesaphorura yosii. The sequence continues at coordinate 113,660 of WIXG01000185.1, forward strand.
CGGACACCACGACGACGGGGCGCCTGGCACGCGAGAAGATGTGTTCGTGACTATCCGAAACGGAACGCTTCGAGGCTTCACCGGAGTGTCGACCAACAACACCAGAACCGTTTACAAATACAAAGGGATCCCTTACGCTCAACCACCAGTGGGCTCGCTCAGATTCCATCCGCCCCAGCCCCTCGTCGACGGATGGGGCGATGAGATCCGGGATGCGACCCAGACTCCGCCCGCATGCGCCCAGTTTTTAACCGCCCTGACACCGCCCAGCGAGGACTGTCTGTACCTGAACGTGTACACTCCAAAGGCACCCGAAGACACGGCGGAGAAACTGCCAGTCATGTTCTTCATTCACGGTGGCGGGTTCATATTCGGTGACTCGGTGCTTTACGGACCGGCTCGTCTCCTGCAGCAGGATGTCGTCTTTGTGACCATTCACTACAGACTTGGGGCACTGGGTACGTGAAAACTTTCCGATGTACTAGCAGAAGCAGAATGCTTATTGTATACATTGGCAGGATTTTTGTCCACTGGCGACGGAGTCGTGCCAGGCAATAACGGCATGAAGGACATCGTTCAAGGTTTGCGATGGGTTCGGGACAATATCGAGGCATTTGGCGGTGACCCAAATCAGGTCACCGTCTTCGGGGAGTCCGCAGGCGCCGTCGCCTCCATTCTGCTCCTTCTTTCGCCAATGTCAAACGGCCTCTTCCATCGCGTCATTGCTCAGTCAGGCACTCCACTCACCGCCTGGGGAATGGACATCCATCCGTGGGAGTCGGCACAAAAATACGCGGCAAGAGTCAACTGCCCTACAGACACCAGCACAAGACTCGTGTACTGCTTGAGAGAAAAGCCGTGGCAGGAACTGGCAGAGGCAAACTTCTGGCAAATTGTAAGTATTTTCGTGCGCAATCCGAGAGACGTGGGTTCCAATCCTTTACGAGCCATTTAATATTGTTTCCATGTTCGGTCACCTTCCAGGCCAACAATGTGGCCAATCTCTACTTGAACTTTGACACAACAACACCCGTCATTGAGCCCGACTTCCCCGGAGCATTCTTGACACGAGATCCACTGGTCATCATGAGAGATGGACCCGTTCCAGATATTCCAGTTATGATGTAAGATTGTGGAGAAATCCCGCAAGAGCTTACAGCATTCCTTCTTCATTCATAATTTTAACTTCCATTTGATTCAGTGGAGCGTTGCAACACGAAGCATCGATCGTTCTCGGAGCAGCATACTCTTTGAATCTTCAACCAAATAACAGAACTGATGACCCGTACTTTATCCGTGAGGAGCTGCTGCCCACATTGGTCAAGGCGCTGGGACCAGACGAGGTTGAGACGAGTGGGGCTCCGCTCACAAATGCAGTCGCTCTCGCTTTCCTGCCGATCCCGATGCCCGACAACTTCACGTTAGTCATGGAAGGCTTGGTTGACATGTTGAGCGTGGCGCTTTTTAAGGCGCCCGTTCAACGCACGGCCGACTTCCTCAGTCGGCGACTGTCAAACGTATACCTCTACTCAATGGAGTACTACGGCTTCAACTCGCTCTGGACATTCCTCTTTGACATGCTTTCGGCGATTGGAGGAGCAAAGCCGCCTCCATTCAAACACGGGATGATGCATGCGGACGACCTGCAGTACCTTTTCACCCTTCCAGCAGTCATTGTGGGCAACGACAGGAGATTTTCAGACAAGCTAGTCAAAATCTGGACCGACATGGCAAAGACAGGGTAAGCCAATTGCTTTGGCAGTTCGAATAGAAGTAAAGAAGCAAGCGGATAGTGATAATTTGATTCGTGTGCAGAAATCCAACTCCCAATCCGTCCACTGAGATTCCAGCGTGGCCAAGGTTCCAGCTTTCCGATCAGCAGTACTACCGACTGGCACTGCAGCCTGAAGTTCGGGCCAATTACGCGGCTTCTTGGCGAAAAGGGTATTCCGACATGAATTAAGGACAGACCGCTCAAATAACGTTGTGTAAATCAAGATTAAACCGGGCTAAATAAAATTGATCATGATCAGAAAGGTCAAATTGTTTCTTTGGCATTTTAAATTGCTCACAATGGTACTAGAGAAGAAATAACAATGTTGAAGAATTTTCAACTAAAGCCATATAGACTTCATAATTTCAGAGTTTGGGCCGGAATCTTCGGCTCTTGCTTCGCTGCAGGCACAGATCAAAACATATCTAACCGCCCCAGCCGGTGCCAGCCGATGAATGGCTGATGGTTGTCCACCCTTGCGGGCTTGGTGAGCGGCTGACACCCGCTCCACCACTGCCCGGGCGATTGGGCCAATTCCAAGCTCCTCCGCTGCTATTCGGGAAGTTTGTTCCTCCACCGCCAAAACTCGGCTGATTGGGTTGACTCCACCAGGGTCCACTCCCACCTGAGCCAGTCGGAGGTTGACGCTGACGACTTGGCTGTCTCGGCGGCTGTCCAAAATCAATCGGCCCACGGCCACCGTTCGCCATTTGCGAGGGCGAAGGTGGCCTTGACGTGCTGGGTGAACTGCTTGTCGAAGACGGTCTGCTTTCGGCCGGTATTACCTCGATGCCTGATGGGGCGCCACCTTCTCTCACAGTTGTTTGGTCGATGTGAAAAATACGAACCTGAAGTAAGCTCCACTGTAATCTCGACTTCAAGACGGAAGTCTGCCCGCTAAGTTACTTTTTACCTGTGTCGCTTTGGAATTGGGGACCCCACGAATGAAATGGTCCAGATCCTTGACTACTGCATTGCCCTCACGTCTTCCATGCCGATCGAAAGGGTATCCCATTGCACGAGCGTCGGGGTAAAGTTCATCCAAAAGTCCACAGTACGAGATTGACTCCTTGCAGCCTTGACGCTGGCCTTCAGTGGTCCGATTCTTTCTCGCCACTGCATCCTTCGTCGCATCCGTCACAATAACGTACAGATCAAAGACGACTCCAGTTGCGCTTCCCTTCGGAAGAAGCAGGTGTTGTGGCCAACCGCATCCACAAACAGATTGCGAAGCCGTCGGGCTCTCAGCCTGTCGTTCCAACTCACGGAAACTTTGCTCCCAGGGAATCGTGACTGAAGAGTCCTCCGAAGATCTGTTGATTACGTTGTCACCTTGTCTCACTGAAACCAAACAATGAAATTACCAAAGCTCATTCAAAGAAATGAACACCGATAAATTACGGGTAGTTGCGAATTTGTCCATCTCAAAGAAGAGTAGGCGCTGTTCCTGGTACGTGAATCTTGCTTTATGTTCGTTGAATCTCGGTGCCATGAAAATTCGAACGGTCCCTTGTCTTTGCGGGCCAGCATTGTTCACCTGAACAGTTCACAAATTAATATAGCGTCGGAGGAAGTACGAATTAGCTGGCTAATTTCTAGGGCGACGTCCTAACTTACAAGTATTCTGTAAGAAAAGTTCTCATGGTTCAAGTGAGTGACGCGAGCCCACACAGGGCCAAGGTTGTTCATGTTTGTCCGTCCAAAATCGACGCCACGGGACAAATCAATGTCGCTTTGCATCCAGCTTGTGTACAACGTATTTCTCTCGCCTCTGTTTGGAGTTTGGACCGAAATCTCTGAAACTTTGATGCCTTGCCATCCAAGCTGTGAGTAAATCATAAGGTGTCATAACTTTCCGGCATAGATGTGTACAGTACCTCATCGGAAGTGTATGGTTTAATTGTCCCCTTGTACTTGTCGAAGATGTTATCAATGTATTTGTGCCAACGATAGAACACCGGATCTCGCATGGCCGTCGATGAATCGCCCATAACACCAATGTTTTCCTATTGTCAATTTTGAATGTAACAGAAGAGGAATGTGAGACAGCTCACGATGCGTTGGAATGCACGCAGCACAAAATTTTATGGCTACTGACTTACTTTGTGTCTGAATTTCGGGTCGTGTGAACACGCGATGAGAATATGCCCATCGTTGTGAAAATCTCCGTAAAATTGTCTATTTGGAGTCAAGTCCGAAGCTTCGACAAGATCGCCAAGCACATCGATGCCTTTCTCGACGGTCAGTTGAATCCGTTCATTATTCTGAGCCTGCCCAGTCACCATCGCCGATTATTAAAACCATTAACTCGAAAATTGTTGCAAATTACCCCAATCACGACTCCGGTGTCGATTGCCTCAAGAATACGATCACGCCACTTTTTCATATTTTCTATCTCAGCCTGAAATGGGGCACGTGTATCTGCCATTCGCTCGACGCTCTAAGGACAAGCAACCGATTACTCCTGATGAATGCATCTGCTACTGAACGCTGATTGTATTAAGAAAATGCACGCACGGAAAGCTTGGTATTTTCCTGTCTGGCGCCCCAAACTCGCCCAGAATTTGTGTTGTACAATTTGGGGAAGTATCCCTCAGCAATCGCTTCGCTAATATCCTCGAGACGTCTAGTGCGGGCCAACCCATTGCAGAGACGCTCAGCTTCGTATCTGAATTATAAAGGAACAGCATTACTTTCTTAGTAACTTTCCAGCCTCGCGCCTAATGTCACTAATGCGTACCTTGCCAGCATGTCATGGTGCATGTAGTAGAATAATTCTCCTTTTCTGTCCCGTTCTCCCTTCGCTGAAGTTGTGGGGTAAATCAAATGCCAGTGCCAATGATGAGAGTTCACGCCCAAATCTTCACGCCAGTAGGACACGAGATTCTCCGGGTTTGAATCATTGCCAGTAAAATTGCGGTCCACCATAATCAGTGACTGTAAATGCAAGGTAGAAGTATAAATGTTATTCGAGTACAAAGTTAATCTTTCTGAATGTCAGAACCACGTGGGCTTACGCGATCCTGCTGAGGTATGATCGCCTGCTTCTGGGCCGTACGAATGACATCTGGGCTCAAGAATTGGTCGGGTGCAATTTCCCAGAAGGCTGGAATTCGAAATCCTTTCATATCAGTCCGGCGGAGGCAGGACGAGGCAAACGCAAAGATAAACAGTCTGGGATTTATCATCTCGCTGTCTCGACACGTGCAGCTCATGGACAGGAAGTCCTCCAGATTTGATTGTTCTACAAGAAAAGAGTGATAAGCAAAGTCATTATAATAGCATGGAAGAAGCGAGTCGATGAATGGTTTTAGTTTGACTTACGCATTAGAATCTTTTTGAGTTCTTCAGCCGCTTGTCGATGCGACGGTACGAAGTACGAGAAAATGGCGCTTTTGGGGCACGATCTTCCAATGTTCCCTAGGTTTGGCTTTTGTCGAGGCGCTTGCACCGTGAAGGCGGTTGCACCGGAGCCCATTGTTTTCCTAAACTCGTTCGCAGCATGTTGAAGACTGGCTGACTGCAGTCAAAGTAAAACGGACCTGAAGTTAAGAATGAATGGAAGTCTTGCTTCGACGAACGCCATCAACTCACCAGACTATCGATGGGGACATTGTAGTACATGTTATTTGCGCCTCGAGGACCGAAGTACAGCGGTTCCCCGACACGCTCAAACAAGTACATAAATTGAGATTGCAGATTTTGATTCATTTTGAATTGATGGTGGCCCTGATCTTTAAAATGGATAAGATGATATTAACTTTACAAGACTCCTGACGTCTGATTTTTTTATTCTCGAACCCTGTTGCTTGGTAGCCTGAACGGACGAAGTTCTCCCAATTCTTGTCTACCAGCGAAGAATTTGCTGAATGACTTGCTGGAAGTTTGTTAGGTGCCGCAGCAGTTTTTGCATTTCATAAATAGAGGAAGGAAACGAACAAAAATTAGCTATCGTGTATTTCCGCACAAAGCGCAGTTTAAGTCTCTTCTTTAGTCGAGTGGTGACGGAATCACAAGAACAATGTAGTCATCAGTCGGCGTTGGTTTCAGCATCCTTCTTCATGTACCTTCGTTCGCTTTGACCACTTTGCAGCGTTTTAATTTTGAGCTCTACTCGAATCAAATCGTTATTATGAAGTCTGGTAACAACCTCCAGGAAAACTGCGGTGCAAAAATTTATTTTCGGCATCGACGGATTTCCGCCTGAACTCTAAGTCATAGACAATTGCATGGAAACTACAATTCGATGCTGCTGTGAATAAATTTCCAATTGCAGCTAAGGCCCTTTCCATTGAAGTAACCAGACTCGTGTTGAGGTCTGAGATACCCACACGGCTACAAACGTGGAAACTCAAACCGAAAAATTGTGATGGGGCATATAATGAATGTCTGAAGCACGCACGGAATGACTATGAAAAATAATGGAAAAGTTTGACCTCGTCAAGAAGACCATGTGGAGAATTTTATCGTCTTTATTTTGAAAACGCTGACATAGAAAGACAACTTGTTTTCGTACTGTTACGAGTCCGAAGGTTATAGTTCAGCACTGCCATTATTATTATTATCATATAACTTTCGCGTGTTATGTCGGGTTTGCTCTCGCGGCGAGATTCCTTTGAAACCTTTCCTATATGCAGTAGTTAACATGACAAGGGCAGACATCTATACTAACTGAATCATATGCCACGTCATGCCTAAGTCTATTGCACAAAATTTTTAAGAGGCTTGCCATAAGTTTCTTGCAAGAACACAGACACCAAGGCCGAGGCTACCGTAAAGCCACAGAATATGAAGTATGGAAGTGATGCTGAAACTAAATACAAACGCATTTCATTAGACTTTGGACTCGTGTCGTATAACACATTTTTCTACTACTTTCTTACAAGTAGCGAGATAGACGAGCTGTGGCGCCAGAACTCCTCCGATGTTTGCCACGAGCCAGCATATTCCGAGACAAGATGTGCGAACTACAGTCGGAAATGCTTCTGCTGTGAAGCAGGCCACGATGCCCCACGCACCAGCGACTCCAAACCGCCCGAGGAAAGAGAGCACGGTGATGAGGGTTGGGTACTCTGCCATTCCAACGGTCAACTCAACCATCACAATGGCAACCAGAAAGACAGAACCGATGAGCAGACACATGCAGTACGTCTTCTTACGTCCAATGCTGAACCGCAAACAAATCTCAATTAAAATGACAGACAGGCGTATTTATTCATTGTTGTGGTGACTTACCAATTGCTGAACAGGGCACCGGAGGGGAATGCGGGCAGGTCGACAAGTCCAAGAAGGAAGCCGTTCAAGTACGGGCTCCCAGTCAAGCTCTTCGTGTTAAATGTGATTCCGTAGTACACAAGCGCAACCGAGAACCATCCCAACAGAAACAGTATCAGCGACAGGCACAATTGGGGGTTCTTGAGGACTCCAAGAAGCTGGAAACCACCCTTGCCTTCCTCGTCATTTTTTCTCTCGTCGAGAACGTCCCTCTGCAGTTTCACAATTGTCTCGTACTCAACAGGTTCCCTGAAATTCCATCTCGCGATCTGCTTGAGGGCCTTGGTGGCTTCTTTCGTTCTGCTCTGACAAAGTAGCCATCTCGGGCTTTCAGGAACTAATCTGGAAGGAATCATACAATAACAATTAGGCTTCACAGAACAAGAGACAGAGATTTAATGACGAAAATTCTTTACGGGTATGTAATCAAAATAAGAATCGCTGGTGCGCCAGAAACAATGTTGAGAATTCTCCAGGACCGAATGTTGTATGCAAGCAGGGCAAGCAGCATTTCACCAACGCACCAAATGCTCACACAACCAGCGATCGTCCGGTAACTTGGTGTCAGGAATTCAATCAAGTAAATGTTGAAGACCACGTAGAATCCTGAAACAAATGCAGCAGTGATATTAATCGTTCTTTTTTTTCATAAAGTGAATATATACCTCCGGCAGAGAGTCCCGCCAAGAATCTTGCAACCCCGTACGTGTAGACATCGATGGCTAGCCCAGACGCTAAGCCGAATATTGCCATTAGCAAGGAGGTCAGGTAGTAGCATTTCTTTCGACCGTATCTGAAGGAAAGAGACACTTCATTGCATTTGTTCCAAGCCAAATGAAGCTAACGACCGTCAATCATTCTTACTGATCTGCGAATAATGACCCCAGTATGGAACCGATCATCATGCCGGCCATCTGAATACTTGTGAAGGTGTCCGTAACCCAAGCTCGGTCACATATCAGGTTCCACTACACATTCACAACAAGTTTCCGAATTAACACGCGCAAAATGAGAATTCTCTGTGCTATTATTGCTGTCATACCTCTTGAACGACGGACCCGCTGTATTGCTCATCACTCACGGGCACAATGCTCGCGCAGCCGCTGGAGCAGAGGATGGGGTCGGTCCCGAGAACGATTCTGTCGCCTTGCTCTATAGTATCTGTGCTGTTGATTCCTTTGCAAACAAACCGCACATTGTTGGATCCAGTGAAGACAGGGGCAACTGAGATCATCGACGCAGGAATTTCTGGTAGCAGCATTATCAGTGTGACCCAAAATTGGAACCATGAATAGCCTCCTAAAGTGGAAGAGGCCGAAAGTTATTGCAATCAAGCCGAGTAATGCGAGTAGACATAATAAACAGAAGTGAAATGCGGCTTTGTTTACCCAAGTCCGCATAAACATCTTCAAGTCTTGTAACCGGAACGCCCTCAGCTGGAACAGAGGCGAGTGAATTAAAATTTGCATCTGTCGTGTCAGGGAGTTTGTTTTTCAGAGTCGATGCTTGTTCGCTAATTCGCCTCACGTTCTGGTACTTTGCTAAGATGTCCTGACCGTTGGATTCCACATTGGCTCCAGTTGCTCCAGAATACCTTCGATTGTTGCGATTTTGATTCTGATGCAAAGTATCTCTGCCAGTTTCCATTGCAAATACGCGTATTTGCTCTTTGCTGTGCACTGAGGTTAAAGTCTACCCTGTAACAATGCCAATTTCTAAAGTTGCTACTTCTACTTATACGCTACAATCATAATCAGAAATTATTAGATTAGAATTACAATAAATTAAATTAATTCCGACTCCTCATTTCCATTTGACGGACGATAAAACTTCAGTCTCGGTTCCAGCTCGGGTGTCAATCAGAAATCGAAACTATGACGAACTAATTTCAATCAGCTGCGATGAACATTGCCGGCACATGTTGCAGAAACTGAAATGTTTTTGTGCCTCAATTCAAAACCAAATCAACTGCTGTTGAGCACTCCGCGTAATGCAAATTAATTAAAATTAAAATGCAGTGAGGCCGCTCACGCCTCTAATGTAAATTGACATGCATATGGAATCGTGTCTTGTCTGTATCATGGAACCAGCTAATATGCAATTGCGTCGAAGTATGACTAAATTCCAAATGCCTTCGTATTGATTAATTCGCAAGGTTAAAGTCCTTTATTCCATTGCGAAAATGCCATGCGCCCTTCTCAGAATCCACTTGCACGATCTCACCCCTCCCCCGGCAAAATACGTTAACATTTGCTTCCGATTCCAGCATTACACGTGAACACTGAAATATGAGTCATGTTGAACATAAATGCTGATTTCGTTGTGGAACCAGCTGTCAGAACGCCTAATTTCTTGACAGAAATCGTCTTCCCGTGAAAATTACACCTAATTCACCGATCGGCGCTGTGAACAGAATTGTTAAAACAGCCAAGGCCAGGATGGTTTGACCATACTTCTCCGCCTCGGGTCCTTTGTTATGAGATCGTACCATATCCAATGCGATTGGTCCAATTGCGGCCTGTAACAAAGGCACGTATAACGATTATGAATAAAAACAACCTCATGTGACGAAATTTAACAAGCTTCACAAACCTGAACTGTAGCTTTCGGAACCCAAGCGATGGCCGCGAATAATTTCTCACGTGTATTCAGGTTGGCCTTCGACACCATCACAAACACAGTCAACACTCGAACCTGAAAGCAGATTAACTGTGCTCTTAAAATATGCGATGGTCCGAGTAGTTCAATTACACTTACGATGAGGCCCAAAGATATACACACAAGACCCTTGAGTATGGTATCAACATTCAAAGAGAGGATATCAATTTGGCAGCCAATCACTCCGAAAAGCAGGGGCTCAAAAACCAACCAAAAGAGTAAAAATATTTTGGACACAGGATCCTACAACGTGGCAAATTTTTTTTTATAAACACCAATATCTCGTATTTAAAAGTTAGAATAGAAGCGAGGCTTACTGGAGTTTCAGCTACATCTCGAGCACGCCAAATTGTGGCCGCAGTGAACGCTGAGAGGAGGCAGCCTAGCGCTCCAGCGCCAGAAAATCCCGCCTTGCTCAGCCCAATGACCGATATTATTCCACCACCAAATGTGAACAAAAGTCTTACAACCATTGTATCCGTGTCAGCCTATTTGAAAACCATTCTCATGACAAAAAATAGTCCTCATGCTTTATACACGGATAAAGGGTTCCAATTAGCGCGTGTCTTACCTTTTGTCTTGAGCTAAAAATCATTCCAAGAAGAAATCCCCAACAAAGGCCGTAACCCAGTCCAAGAAGTACCTGTAGTGGACCTTGCAGTATGGAGAACGCAAGCGTGCCTTCGGCGAGAACAAAGTTGAGAACTACACCAAACAATGAAATGGCAATGACATTATCCAAACTGGCGGATGCAATGATGATTGTTGGAATTCCTTTGCTCATGCCGTAACCAGCCTGCTTGAGCTCCAAAAGTCTAGGCACGACGACTGCTGGGGAGACGGGCGCCAGCACACAACTAAAAGTCAGAGAAGCCAAAGATAAAGACACGTAACGATGTTTGTTTAAGTTTCGTGTCTCGTCTCAACTTACCCGAGCAATAAGCCCCAAACCCACGACATGTCCAAGATGAGGTACGCCAAGACCGCGACTGACACAGCTTCCAGAACGGTTGGAAAGAATGCGAAGCGTAAAATCAGACCTTTGAAGTCAAGTAAAACTTTGGCATCCAAACCAAGTCCAGCTCGGGTAAGAATTACAGCAAGTGCAGTTTGCCTAAAATATTTCAAAAGAGGTCAGTATGGTACGTTGATGCTTTTGTGTTGGTATTTTAATGAAATGTGAGGTATATCACCTAATTGGTGCAGACCAATCCAGATTCAAATCTTTTCCATAATCAATGTACGGGGCATTTCTTAGCGCTAGCCCAAGCCCCAGCATTCCAATCATCGGTGGCAGATGGACAACCTCCAACAAGGAACCTAGCACAAAAACAGAACACTCATTAAAATTAATACACATATTTAGTACGTGACTGCAGTGGTTCCTTTACCAAGTACGCGTCCGGCACATGCTAATAAAATGAGAACGAAAATAGAACCATGTGGCAGGGCGTCGTTGCCAATTAAAATAAATAAAGTCAACCAAATCCAAATTGGTAGGAGGATAAATGAGAAGAGTTTGTAGACTCGAGGGTACAAATGAGATGAAGTGATCCAGTGTACAAAGGATGACGATGAAGAGGGCTGAGGACTGAAACCGGAGCTTCCATTCTTATGAGGCTTGTCCCTTTCTTCAGGGCAAATCACAATGTCTTCCAGCGTCTCGTTCTGGTTTCTCTGATACGAATGATACTGATGCCCATCCGAGTGTCCGGGCCTTGAGATACATAAAATTAAGCACATAATTTAGGAATCAAAATAAAGAAGAGGGCCGGACAAAGACACATGATGAGACACATACGAGTCGCCCAGTGACAATTGCGAGGAAGTCTTGGCTTGAGCGTTCATAATAACCAGATCCGTGCCTCCTCCCGCAGGAGAAGTGTCCATGCTGCAGTAATTTGGTGGCTGGGGATGCGATTTCATCTTGTCTGTATGTCTTGGCAGCTTTCTAACAAGCGTTACTCAGGATTAAATGTCTCAGCGGCTCACATCTTGATTCTCAGGTTCAGGTTCACAGCAACCTCACGACCTCAAGATTCGCGATAGACCAATGAGTCCACAAGACCGGCCGCCCTCCGTGAATTCGCTAGTCGTGCCGTGCAACGTGAGACACGATCGACTCCGGTGATGAAGGTCAACACAAGTATTAAATTATTCAGTAAAGCCAATGATCAAAAACACAATGAACAGATGGCCCACGCTCATGCTAATTGATTCGCTTGATGTTTTGCAATTTTGCAAGCAAGCTCACTTGTCACAGTCACAACAAAAGTCATGCAAAATGTTTCAATGGAATTTGACTCGTGCACATCCTCTCCTCTCTTTGACTGAACTTTGAAATGGACAATAATGAACTAGCCCTCAAACAACCGCAAAGCCAAAGTACAAAAACCCCCATTAACAGAAATCTCTTAACGACTTATTTTCGAATGTAACTGATTTTAAATGCGACGTTTACTAACGTTTAATGTGTTGTCTGCTTCTGTGGTAGGAGTGATGACAGCGTGAGTATCATAAACACAAATATTTACATAATTCCGTACCCGAAACTGTTGCTATATTGCCCTTGTTATCGTTTGGGATGGGATATTCTTGCCTTATCTTCGTTTTGTTCCCGTAGCGCATTGTTAAATATTCCCGATTACTTCGTCCCTAAATACGTACTACTCAGGCCTCAGGCAAATTCTAAAAGTAAAATTATCGCAAAACAATTCAACATCAATAGCATAGTGGACGCAAGAAAAATGAGACAAAGGCGATGGTCTAATTCAATGGTCCCAATTTAGAGAATCATGCATTTAGTAGTACTTCACAGAGAGCTTATATAATTAGCGACATAACTATTGACATAATTTTTCATAACAAGTACAAATATTAACGTAATACGCTTTCGAGATTAGCTCTAACTTTACGCTTTTTAGACTGTTGAAATTTAAACCTCATTTTGAATTTCGCGAATTCCGTTATACGAATTGGAATGACCAAGTGTTCTGAAACAAAGATCTTATCTTTAAACATTTTCTAGCTTTTGCTTAGCAATTTTAAGATGCGGTTACTTTAAAGAATTAGAGTGGAATCGTAGACGTTACACTCAAGTAATGGATGTTCCTCTACGTCTTTAACGTTTCACCTTCTTCGAGAACATGGACGGCCAAAAATACAGCCAGGAGCCTGCAAGTCTGGCTTCAGCAGAACAACCAGGGGCTAAATGTTCTTCCCGCGACGGATGTCCAATTTCCTCCGTTTTCTCATTGTTACTCTCAATGTCGTCGGCATTTCCAAATCGTCTGTACTGGGTTTTTCCCAACAATGCGAGAAATCTATTCTTCAGCTGAAATTTAATGGTTGGGCGGGCTTCAGATAAAGTATGACTGATTCGCGAATACCAGCCGCGCGCTATGGCTTACCTGGCTTAGTCCACTCAAGAAACTCATCTTGAAGTGCCAATGCCGCCGTTCATTTTGTTTGGAAGTTTCTGCTAGTGGCGCATAGTTCTTTGTACCTTGTCTAATTCTGAGCATTGTTAATGTGCGACGCAGAAGGCTTCTATTCGGAATTTGATTTGAAGAAACTGGATTCACAGAATGATTCACAGGAGTAGCTTTTAGAGCTGCTAACGCTTCCTTTTTCCGCTTCTCATTAATTATGTACGTAGTGATACTGTCAGCAAAAAATTAACTAATTTCACTTCCGTTTCCTATTACTAGAATGAGAGGAATGAAGGCGAATTACGTACGTTTCCCTATTTCGAAGTTCCTTTAAGTGCAGATACAAAGTAACCAATGTCTTTGACTTGCACGGTTCACCACTGTTGAGCCGGAACGGATCGTAGTTGATGCCACAAGCTTCTAGGTGCTCGAATTCATTAAAGATGCTGTTGCTGTTACCCTGCAGTACAAGACAATACAAAATTACATATACGTTTCAGGTCAGTGACTGATTAAATGAAAGTTTAAGAGCTTACAACTTTGTGACGCATGTGTTCTTTATAGAGGTCTTCGACTTTGTTTACAGCCAACTGACACTTTTCATAATCTTCTTGGCTGAAAATTGGTCTTCCCTGGTCGTCAACGAGACCTCCTTCTTTGAGTTCAGCAATTTCCCCTGAGATGAATTTTTCTAGAACTTTCGGATCCTGGAAGTATGGTACAATTCTATGAAATGGACGAAGGACCGAGAAGTTATTTCATGTTATTAATTTACATATGCTTGTTGTTCATCAAACTGTCTACGTTCAGCAGGTGAAGTATCCGCCCAGTAAATTGATTCAGCTGAAATTGCTACTGCCGAAATTTCCAAATTATGTGGCCTAGAAAGATTCCGAAAGGATGTATCAGTAGGAACTACGCGAATTGTTATCCACGCTCAATAGTATTTAGGAAGAAGCTTACTCTGGAGGATCAAACTGGTACACGTTTCTCTGACTGTCGTCAGATCTACCGGTCAGGATAGAAACGTTATTCGCATTTTCCACGGGCTCTCGAATCAGATGACAGGAAGGAGTCGACGGATCCAGATGACAGGAAATAAATGACCTATTTTGACTGCTTCCCATTCCCTGCGATTCCACAATTCTGCTTGTATTGGTGATCCCTTGATTCCCATCCACATCGCCATTTTCTGGAGATAACTGAATTACGATGTCTTGGCCATGTGTTATCAGTGGTGTTACATCCTGCAGCGCGTGAGCAGCCTCGTAGACTGTCCAGAACTTCACACAATCTTCTGTCATATCTGCCGGAGCCGTAGCGTGTTCACCATCGCCAGCACCGCCGGCTTCAATGTCCAAACCAATATGCCTATAACCTTTACTGTCTATTTGTGAGATTTTGCTAAGCAGTACAAGTTTTTATAGTACTAGCTAGAAATAGTGATGATTGACTTTATATCCTGCTAAAGACCTAGCCTACCTGCAACAAAATATTATTCGCTCGATATTATTCAATATGTAGTTTCTCTGATAAGATATCGTTAAAGACAGTGAAACTATCTAAGCAATCTAGTCATTACTTAATTAATGAAATAGCACTGTTAACCAAAGACTCCTATTTGAGCACAGATTGCAGTTTTGAGCAAACAATTTGTGAAATAAATCGCAATGCATTTTGTCCTCACACGAACCAAGAAGAGCTTTTTTTACTTTAAAGGATTGAGAAGAGTGAAGGAATGTGCAAGATGTTGCCGAAAACCTGTACAATGCAATTTATGTACTCCCGTCTTCAAAGGTTGTTGGACGAAAATTCCAAGTAATAATCGAGACAAAGTGCCACAGTGACCAAAAATTGCCAAAGAATTTCATAGCGACGTGCTGAATAGATCCTAAATTAAATAAATTTCTATGTAATCTGTTGCTTCGGTCTTCATCATTTCTCGTAAAGTGCCACTGTTACATTAATCTGCGATCCGTCAACTCTTTCCATCGATGAGAGTTGGGCCGCAGTATCGGGATCGTTGAAGACGCCACAAGCACAGTATCCACACCGCTGACGAGTAAGGCTGATGCCAAACCTCGCCCTGGTCACACCCGTCCCCTATCAAGTTAACTAAACTTCTGTCGGGATTTTGCAAAGCCATCAGAATTTATCGCCTCATCTCATCGCATTACCCATCGCCTCACATGCCATTTATCGAATTCTTGGCTTTGAGTTGGCGTTGGCACTCCTCCTTCGTACTCTCACTGACAATGGCCTAGAAAACGGTACGAGCCGAGATACCAAGATGAATGCGTCAAAGGGAATTTGCTTGCAAGTACGAGTAAGCTGAGTAAGAATGAAAGGTCATCAAAAGTCAAGTCAAGTGAATTTCTCGCCAGTCTTCTCCCGCATTGCCGCTGTGTTCTGTTCAATTAGCCAACTACAAGAAGAGCCATTGTACAAGCTTTTTATAATTTTGCAAAGTTTATTTTCGTTGCCCGCTTTGCGTAGCTTACTACGTTCGTGTACCAGATTTAGATCCGACTTTTTGCAAAGATGCGGCCGAGCCACGACTTCAACTCCAAACTCTGTCTCTGTAGGATGCGAAAGAACGACAGCCCGCTTTTTGAGTCAGCAGAGATCAAGAGCGAGATGAAAATGAGTGTGGAAAAAATTTGCAAACATCCAAAAAAAGAATCTTTAAAAATAGAATTTGTGTCTTCTCGATCCTGTTTCTCATTTGGCACAGATTCCGCTGTAGCTTTGTCTCAGCTATTCCTTGCTCGAGCCCTGCTCGTCTGCCAGCAAGAATTTGCAGTCAGAAAAGTGGACTGGTAGAGTAGCTGAGCTGAAGATTGACGAACGGTTCGCTGTTGTTGGTGCAGCAGCAGCAGCAGCGGTCAGTCATTGTCAGCGTCCAGGACCAAAGACTGTGTCAAATGTCCGCAGATCCGCATCAGTAGCGCAGGTGTTCGTCTTGACCCTTGACCCGGTTGAGGGTGGTGCATGACTGTGTATGAACCATGAAGACTTCAAAGAACTGTACCTGGAGGAGCTGGACGTCGCCCCAAGCCTGCCTTTTGGTATTCTCAATCGTCCTCCTAGTCAGCAGTACCTGGGCTCTCGGAGGCAAGAAGAGTTCGGGTGGCGGTGGCTCGGAAGGCGTCATCGAAGACATCAACGCCCGTGAACTCACGAAGCTGCTGGAGAAAGATTTCGTTGCGGTTCTCTGGTGTAAGAATCCGTTTTCATTTATTCTGACCTTCGCCTTGAAATAACGCATAACGGTGTGTATGAAATATTCACAGATACAAAGAATTGCAAACTTTGTGATTCTGCCCTGCAAGCCTTGGAACTAATTGATGACCAAACTGATCAATATGGTGTTCATTTTGTTAAAATCAATGATAAGCGACTTGCCAAGACTTACGGAATTACGGAGTATCCCACGTTAACTTATTTTCGTAGTAAGGAACTTATTCAATTCAATGGCGACTTGGAAAACGGAGAGAGCGTCCTAGAATTTCTTATCAGCCTGCAGACCATGGCGGACAGAATTGAAGAGGCAAGCAATCTCTCAATCACCAGCTACAATGCCAAAACGAGACCAGTACTGAACCTATTTTTGTGCACAACAGGTATTTGCTCGTGGAGGAGGCCTTGACCGTGTGATAAATGAAAATCAATTCATTGCAGTCCTGTTTTGCCCTTCGCACACCGTTTGTAAAGAAAAAAGTATGTTTAATTTAATCAATGTAAAGTAAGTCTCTGTTCCGTTAGCTTGATTTTTGTCTGTCAATTATTAATCAGGCACAAGATCTGACTGCAAGAAATGCGATAAGGCTTTGCGAGAATTGGAAAACATTGACGACGAGGCGGATGAACTCGGAATTGCATTCGTTAAGATTCATGATGATGAGCTGGCCGATGAATACAACCTGATTAACAATCTCCCTGCATTGGTGTATTATCGTAACAAAATTCCAATTGTATTTGAAGGTGATCTAACAAAAGGTGAGGGTTATCTAATCTAATCTGGTGACATTTTCACTTATTCTGAGCTCTTAATTTGCATCGGTTTGTCTTTGTGTTTCTTATGCTTACAGAGGAGCAAGTCCTCGAGTGGTTGATAAAGAACAAGGCTGGTGAAGGTGATGAAGATGAGGAAATTGAAAGTGTGAGCTACAAGGCTTTGGGTAATGGGCAACCTTGACCTTAAAATAGCATGTAACACACTACAAGGTCTAATTCTTCATGCGTCTTTTACATTTGTTATTTTAGGAACGCTAATCGATTCTGTCGATCATCTCGTAATTCTGTTCCGTACGCTTTCAGTTCAATTTGTCTCAAAAATGACTTTATTTTTCATGTACTAATTGGCGCTTACACTTTCAGTGGACTCGAGCGTTCTGTCAACCAGTGCCTTGAAAGATCTCGGTATGTCTCCTTTAATTGTCTCGGAGTCATGTGGTCGAAGTTTGAAATTTATTGAGCGCAGAGTCAATTGACGACGACTGTTCAAGAAACGGAATCGAGTTTGTGAAAACCGAGGACAAACGCGCAGCTAAAGATTTTGGAATCGACTCTCTCCCCACTCTCGTCTACTTCAAAGCAAGAATTCCGAATCTTTATGATGGTTCGTCAAGACGAATTATTTTGAGTTGCTGAGAGACCACGGTTCATATTGTCTGTTCTTCATGTTCGTTCCAGGCGATCTACGTGATGAAGAAGCTGTGCTGAAGTGGCTGCTCCATCAAAAGTCGTCTGACGAGATCGAGGAAGTCTCTAAGGAAATGCTCCAGTCTTTGACGAAGGAGAAATTCTTGCTGGTTCTTTTCTGTAAGCCCGTGATTTTGACTTTTGCATGAGTGACGACCTGAACAGCGCCCAGTGCACAAATGCACTGCACTCATCTTTCAGACTCTGAAGACAACACAGATGTGCTTGTGGACTTGGAGAATATTGACGATGAACTCGATGCTCAGTCGGTTCCGTTTGTGAAGACGGATGACCTAGACGCGGCAGCGGAATACGGAATTGACACTCTGCCAAGGTGACTCACAATCCTTCTCTGCACTGGTAAATGTTACTGGGATTGACTCCTGCTCTCGTTCCGTTGTAGACTTGTATATTTTGAGAACTCAATCCCGTCAATTTATGACGGCGATCTGTCGAAAGAAGAAAAGGTTCTGGAATGGGTTTTGCATCAAATCAGCAATGACGAAATCGAGGAAGTCTCCAACGCCATGCTTGAGAAGCTTATAACAAACAATAGACAGCTTGCGGTCGTCTTCGGTAAGTTCCGCGCCATAAATCGAACTCCGAAGCATTTGAATGTACAAGTGATGTATTCCCCGTGAAAAGCCCCGACGCCCCTGCACCACGCAAACTTCAGCCCGGTCCATTGCCAATTCTCGTTGTCGTTGCGGTTCTTCTTGTTTCTAATGGCTGCGATTTCTGGCTCTTATATTTGTTGACTCACAGTTACAATTAAAACCCATCCATCAGTTATTTTTATTTTATGGTTTCTATTTATTTTTTCTTTCATTTCCAAATGTATGCAATTAAAGCGGAGCACGATGATGTTGCTGTACTATTTTGTAAGCCTTTCGCTTCTTATCATCTTCTTATCTCAGACTAACTTCTCTAACTTAATTTAACTATTACACTTTTTTTCCTCAGTTGCGAAAACGTACATTACCCACTAACCAGTCACCTCGAGAATTCTTTTCGTTTCTTTCAGCTTCTTTTCGGTTAACCGTGGACACTAACTTTATTTCACTAGTTGAATGGCAGTCCGCCATGTGTGAACTAACTCCTACTCACAATGAGTCTAGACGCGTGATCCACTTAGGCACTTGCAGTTAGAGGTTTGTGACGTCCTCTGATATCCAACGATTCCATTTCGTCCCGTTCTATTTTGCATTCCACGCAGACGATAAGAGCTCCAGGAAATCGCAAAAGATCATTGAGAAACTCGAAACCATCGATGAGGAATGCGATAAGGTAAATAGACTCAAGGATTTGCCTCTTCGGAACAAATGGAACTATTTTTTTTTCACAGCATGGAATCATATTTGTCAAAATCTCAGACGAAGTGAAGGTAAAGGAGCTTGGAATCCAAATTCCGTCACTCGTCTACTTTGAGAATCGTGTGCCACATTTGTACGAGGGTGACTTGTCTGACGAAGAAAACGTGAGCGGACAATCTCCAATTGCGAAGCTGATCACATTCGAAGCAAACTTTATATTTCTGGTACAGGTTCTTGCTTGGTTACTCCACCAACTGAATGAGGATGAAATCGAGGAGGTTACCGATGAAATGCTGGACTCGCTCATTGCCAATAATTTGTACGTCGCAGCTTTATTCTGTAAGTTTTAAAGAAATCATCAGGTCTACCTGAGTTCTGCTGCTGCTGTTTCGATTCACGTTATTATGCAGACGATAAGGATGACAAAGCCGACCTTCGTATCCTCACAGAACTGGAAACCATCGGTTAGCTCCAACAAATTGAAACTACATTTGAACGTGAGTAATTTACTCAAGGTAGCCTATTATTCAAATATTTATTAATTCAACAGACGACGAATGTGACCAGCACGGAATCATTTTTGTGAAGATTGACGATGACAAGGAAGCACTCGAGTACGGGTTTGAAGCGAAGGAGCTTCCTGTTCTTGTCTATTTTGAAAACCGTGTCCCAAGTGTTTACGAAGGTGATCTGAACAATGAACAGGAAGTACTAAACTGGCTCGTGGAGCAACGGTAAGACCGTGAATCCCGTTAGGACCAAAACGCTCGAAGATTGTATTAAGTTCTGGCCACTCTCAATTCTTTGCAGGCACACAGACACAATTGAAAGCATCAACGATGAAATCCTCCAGAAAGTTTTGAACACACATCAGTTCGTAGCTGTTTATTTCAGTAAGGTCGAACCCCCGCAATAGAAGTTCAAGTACCAGACCAAAACATAAACTTTTCGTAGGTGGGCCATGTGACGACAACGACAAAGATTCCAAGTGCACGTCAATTCTGGACCAGTTGGAATCTCTTGATGATGACATCGATGAAGCAGGCATTCAAATGGTTACTACAGAAGACACGGAATACGGAAATAAGATTCACATCAAGACGTATCCTGCACTTGTCATGTTCCGTAATGGCGACCCACTTTTCTTCACTGGTGATCTGACAGATGAAGATGAGGTGCTGACCTGGCTCACAGACGAGGAGACATTAGAACTTCCGGATCAGATTGAAGAAGTTAATCTGAAACTGTTACAAAAGATGCTGGAAATGCACGACGATGTTATCGTTTATTTTTGTAAGTACAAATTGAACAAAATCCATATCGATACCATTTAGCACACTTTTAATATAGTACTACCGTTTCATAGACCACGCTACGGACAAGAAGTCGCAAAAGATTCTGCAAGAATTGGAGTAAGTTAGCAAATAATAACAAAAGTCTAGATGAAATCTCACGACGCAAACTTTGTTCACTCCAGAAATATTGACGATGATGCCGACAAAGAAGACATTGCATTTCTCAAGATTTCTGATGAGTCAATGCTGAAAGAGTATGACTTAGAACCGCTGCCTGCTATCGTCTACTTCAGAGAAAAGTTTCCGCAAATCTATCCTGGCAGCGATCTTACGAAGGAAGAAGCAGTGAGTCCACAGTTTGCATTACTCTCCGCTTTCAGCAATTCAACGAGACGCAAAGTTATAATTTGCGATGAATCACACACTTTTCAGATTTTGGATTGGGTACTGAAGTTGAAAAAGGCTCCACGAGATGTTATCGTCGAAGTTGATCGGAGGACATTGCGAATGCTCTTGGATGAATTGGATTCAGTGGCAATCTTCTTCTGTAGGCACTTGCAAGCAACGTTGGAATAAATTGTTTAGTGGCGAATTTACAGAGAGATTTCGACTATTTTTAGATGAAGATACTTGTGATTCAACTTGTGATGAAATTTTGCACGAACTGGAGGATATAGATGATGATGCACAACAAGCAGGTGAGAAGAGAATTTTAGCATTGGACTTCGCAGCACTTAATATATGAATTGATTTTAATGTGCGTTTCGCAACTTCAGGAATTCATTTTGTAAAGACCACGGATTTGACCGTAGCTGAGGAACTCGGAATTCACGACTTTCCGAAGCTGGTCTACTACCAGGACGGTCTGCCCACTGTGTACAAAGGTAAGCGTGCATGCCGCCCAATGTTCGCTTTCCGTTGTGGCTAGCTAGAGTAATGGTTGTCTGAGCGTAAGGGAAAACTTAGGTGAGCTGGACGACGAGAGGGCGATACTCAGCTGGATGCGGAAAATACACGCGATTGCAGAAGGCATAAACAAAGGTGACCATTTCCCTCGAATGTAGATCTTCAGTGCTATCGTCCTAAGTTTACTGCGCCATGATTGCAGAACCCACGAAGTGTCTTCTGCTGTCCATCAAGGAAGAACTGGGAGCGACGAATGAGTACCGATGTTGCCCACCGAGCCTTGACATGTGTGCAGGTATGGTTAAAATCGGCACCCCCGGGGGCGATTGTCCCTGTAAAGCGACGAAGAATATTCCAAAACCAACGGACGACGACAACCAAGACGAAGACGACGATGATGACGATGACCACAATTCGGAAGAGGATGAGGTGGAAGCTATGCGCAAGGAAGAGGAAGAGGAGGCTGAGCTCCAGCGGAGGCAGTATGTGCGGCAGCGCATTTTGGCAACCGGAAAACTCTCTTCAGGTTAATTCCCCCGGGGGTGTCTTCTTTACCATGACATACTCAGTATCTTATTCACAATTGCCGCTGAAGAATCTGACACTAACGCAGAGCATTTCTTTTTGTTTCGGTTGTGCGCAGGTCCAAGTGGGAAGAAATCATCGCCCTCTCCGGCGTCCAGCTCAACCTCCTGGATGAAACGGTTTCTCGCCAGAGTGTTCAATAATTAAATTACAGACGTTAAATTCTTGTTACAAATTATTTGCTGCTCAAAACAATTCAAAACTTGTTGCTGTCTCTGTGTTGAATAAATTATCAACCACAAAACAGCGTTCTCCTACAATAGCTCTGAAAGTTTAGGACCCTTTCGGCTAGACAACAGTGTGTAGAATAGTGCGGCTTTTCTGTCTCCTTACTTTCTAGATCCAAATTGAACACTTACATTGATAATACGCCGAAACACAAACGCTTTTTAGGTGAACTGGATGAAGAAGTGCTGGAGTACCTCATCTATCAAAGACACTACGAAGCCCTCCCAACTCTGCACCGCTCAGACCTGGAAGACCTGCTCGGAGATTCAGACTATTTGGCCGTGCTATTTTGTAAGTTACCTTTTCGTCCCTGAAGAGAAAAGTCTAGCTAAAATTGGTACTGCCTTTTCCAGACACAAATTTCAGCGATACTGCGTCTGGTCGTGCGCTTCGACGGGCTTGCATAATCGCAGAAGAAGCTGCTGAATTCGGGATTCCCGTTGCCAAGATGAATGACAACATAATTGCCAAGAAATTCAACGTACGAGAACCACCAGGCCTTATTTTGTTCAGAAGAGGAAGACATTTAAAGTATGACGAAGACCTGGAAGACGAGGAAGAAATGTTGGGTAGGACAAGGCCAAATAATGTTAAGCGTTTAGTTTATATTAATATTTTTGTTGTATCGTCAGATTGGCTTACTGCACCAGAAAATATGATTCTCAACGATCAGGTAAAGCTGAATTTTCGAACTTTCTCAACTACTTCTTTTCTTGTGATCGTTACTGCATTTTACAGATAGAAGTTGTCAACAGAAGAATGCTGGATCGGATGAGAGAAATGACAGGTTGATTGCTATCACGCATATTGACGAATACGGCTTTCATCGCCAGAATTTCCGTGACATATTTTTCTTAATTTTTAGATCATCTGGCGGTGCTATTCTTTAGTGACACAGAATGTAAACAGTGTGAGCGAGTCGTGTCTTCCCTTGAAGAGGTCATTTTCAATTAATTTCGTGCATACTGCTTAATCGAGATCTTCATCTTTTCTTATTTTGTGACAGATTGACGACGAAGCGGACGCGGCTGGAGTTGCTTTCGTTCGAATTGACGACTGGGGCCTGGCAAAATCGTTTGGAGTTCACGCGCTTCCAGCTCTGCTTTATTTCAGGTACGCAATTCTTTAAGCTACGAAATTGTAACCAAGGTGCTTTGAAGTTGTAACGAGATTTGTTGTTCTTTAGGTTGGGATCGGAAGAACCAGTTATTTATGCTGGTGATTTGAGGTCCTCGCAAAGGATTCTGGAATGGCTGCTGATGAGGAAGGATCCAAGCGGTATCGCTATTATGGAAATGTCCGGACAAGAACTCGATGAAATGGTCAATGACTCCGAAGGAGAACCCGTCGTGGTCTATATTTGTGAGTAAATTCCACAAAGACATTCGTCTCTTCAGGTTCTGATTAAGAAAGCACACTTTAGATAATAAGACAGAATGTTCAGCTTGTGAGCCGGAAAAGCATTCCAGGCGTCGGAAGCAAGGTGATGAGCTGAGCCCAGAACAAGAACGAGAGAAACTTCGTCTTTGTCAGCTATGCAGTGAGAGGATGGAGAAACTGGAAAATGTGGATGACGAGGTCGCCAGAAGACACGGAGTGAAATTTCTCCGTACACCCGATGTAGAATTTGCTGAGAAGTTGGGAGTCGAGTATCCTGCTTTGGTGTACTTTGAGAATGGAGTTGCAAGTGTGTACGAGGGCGGGTACGAGGAAGAAGATATCATTCACTGGATTGTGGAACATAAAACAGAAGAAATGATTGAGCTGGTGACAAGAGGTTAGAGAACACAATTTTGTCAAGCTTACAATGGCCTAAATGTGCCATTTCTGCCTTTCAGGAATGCTCGAGCAACTACTGTTAGATAAGCATTATCTTGCCGTCTTTTTTTGTAAGTGTGAGCGAATATTTCGTACATAAAAACATTCTCCAGTTTTTATAATTTTGTGCAGACAAGCAGCCATGTCGGGCTTGTGACACGATTCTCATGGAGGTTGGAAATTGAACAAAAATTGATGGTGGAACGATTTAATTTCTAATTCTAATTTTGTAACATTTTATCCTCGTGTTAGCTGGAAAAAATTGATGACGAGTGCGATTTATTCGGTATCTCGATGGTCAAGATAGCGGACCCGCAACTTGCTAAACGGTATATCGACAGTTTTGGCGAGAAGTGTCGGCTCTAAATTGACTCGACTTGCTTTCTAATTCAGGTATGGAATAACAACGTTTCCTGCACTGCTTTACTTCCGGAACGGGAACCCTTTGCTCTTTGAGGGAGACATGAAGAATGAAGAGTCGGGTAAAATGATTTAAATATTTAAAATGTTAAAATTTCGTATCCTAATAAATATGGCATACCCAATTTTATTTAAATAGTGTTGGAATGGCTAACCGATGATGACAATCGCGAGCTGCCTGATGAAATTGAAGTAAGTCTGATATTAAAATGCAGAAATCATAACAGATTCGAAATTCGAATGATTGCAGGCTGTCAATCAACGAATGTTGGAACGACTAATCGACAATTCGAAGAGTCCATTTTTGGCTGTATTTTTTTGTAAGTGAAATGTGCTGATTTTCTCGTATTCTTGCGATTACTGAGAGTGTCTGATTACGCAGATGACGAGGAGGAATGCTCTGCCGAGTGTGAAACCATTATGTCCGTATTGGGTACGTGCATGGTTACTATTTTGACTGGCTGTACGTAAATGAAGTATTTATTCATTTGTTACAGAGGAGATTGACGATGAAGCAGATTCCTACGGTAAATTCCATCTCATGTGACTCTTTGAACTTTTGAAATACAAAATTTGCTGAATACGTTTGCAATTACAGGAATTGACATGGTCAAAGTCACGGAAGGAAACGTCGCTGCAGAATTTGGAATCATGCAGATTCCTACCCTGGCCTACTTCCGACGAGGAACTGCGCTAATCTATGAAGGAGATTTAACAGACCCCTCCGAAATACTTGGTTGGCTTACTTCAAATGAGGCGTTTGAGCTCCCCGGCGAGATTGAAGAAGTGAATCGAAGAATGCTCGAGAAGATTTTGGATGACTCAGACTTTGTGGCAGTCTACTTCTGTAAGCAAAGCTTTCTCTCACTGAAAATTGCCGGAAACCTGATTTGTAAAATTTTTCTGGCGCAGATGAAGACGACCCGCGATCGTTGGAAATTCTCGAGGAGCTGGAACGCATTGATTCCGAGACGGACAACCTGGACATCGTGTTTGTGCGCATTCAAGACACAAAGTACGCCAAGAAGTGGGGTGTCACCAAAATTCCAGCTCTTGTGTACTTTCGACGAAAATTCCCAAGCATATACAAAGGCGCACTTGACGATGAACTCACGATTCTGGAGTGGCTGCAGAAAAATCGATACAAGCAACCTGAACTTAGTTTGTTTATGGTTAGTCTAGCCACTCTCAGCCTGGGATTTGTAATTTACACGATCTTCATTTTGGTTTGCCTGAAATAAAGCTGCAGATTTTTTGTTGTGATGCGTACTCTCGTTCTTAATTGCTCTCACTCTGATGTGGGCACTTTCCTCAGGGCAGGTTGAAGGTAAAATATGGGCTTTACAGCAATCAAGGTGATCCCAATCAGTCAATTGAATCCCAAATCACATTCTCAAGAGCTGTTAATTAAATATTGCAAAATTACACAACGTCAATGGTGCATTGCCAGATGATCTGCGTGGTTTATTGAGATTCGCATATCACGTAAATTGTTTGTGCTCTTTGAGCAGTTTACTGATACGGACGATTGTCGGCGTAAGTGCAAGGGCAGACATGACAACACTCATAGCAGTTGTGGGAAAAGTTTTAACCTGCCCGGTCACCATAATTTTAGTCTAGAGTTTTTTCAAGGGGGCTTCCGAATTCGAAATGATGGATACGTAAGTCCGTCGCGGAAGTCTTATTTTTTCAATAGGAAGAAAAATCATATGCGAATGTTGCTTTTTCAGACGTACGAAAGCTCTCTTCGCTGGAGTCGCAGTACTCGGAGCGTTGTCGGTAGGACTTTTGATTGGGGTCATCGTTTTAGCCACGAAAGGTAGGTGATGTCATCTTAAAATTCCCTGCATACGAGGTCTCAACGGCTTCCTCGGGCTAAGGTACTCATAACATTTGCAGGTGACGATGATTGTCCGATGCCAGATCCTATAACGACACAACCACCACCAATTACAACGCCAGAACCGACGATAACCACCACATCAGCAACAACAACGGATCCTCCGCCGTTGGAGGTTTGCTACAGTGTGGAATGTCTGGAAACAGCGGCAGGGTTGATGCGTGCCATGAACACCAGTGTAAACCCTTGTGAGAATTTCTACGAGTTCTCGTGCGGTGGTTGGGTCCGGAACAATCCAATTCCAGGCGCATTCAGCTCATGGAATCGTTTCAATATCCTTCGCGATGAGCTCAACAACAAACTCGTTGGTGCGTTTGTGCTTGCGTCAGTTTGAGCGTTGTGCCATGAAATGATTAAGCTGGGAATTCTCACAATTCCCTTGGATTCACGGATTCGCTAAATATTGAGTGAGAATAATAGTGTGCACTCGATTTTCATGTTTCAGAGATCTTATCAGCTCCAGCTAATCCTGCCTTGCCCGAACCGCTTCAGATGGGGAAAACATATTACAGCAGTTGTATCGAGCAAGGTAACAGGGCTTTGTCTGATACCATAAGAATGCCATTAAATCAATTTTCAATTGAAACTATAAGGCACTTTAAGTGCCGGGCAATAAATAAATTTTGCATTATGTATTGTCAGATTCCAATGGTACCATAAAAGAAGAGGATTTGGGAACCTTCATCGACGAATTGCTTGCGCAGAGCGATGTGACTAATTTGGGCACACTTCTCGGAATCTTGCGCAGAGAAGCCGGAGTAAATTTTTTCATCAGCACATCCGTCTCGGTTGATGAAGAAGCGTCGTCTAACCACACAATTTATGTAATACTCATGTCGGGCCTCATGTCAGCAGCTTCTCTACTAACTCTTTCATTTGCAGGTTGATCAACCAAGTCTCGGCATGAGCAGGAGTTATTTGGTGGCCAATCCAAACCATAGCCTCATCGAGAACTACACGACTCTTGTGACTGATATTTGGAATTTGGTGTACCCTGAAGCTCCAATCAATTTCAGCGCAATTGTCGAATTCGAACAGCGACTGGCAAGAGTGAGACAGAAACAAATCATTCTAGACTGAATCAAAGTCCTTACCCTCGCTTTAATTGAACATCACATATACAACTGTTCCCCACCAGATCACAACCTCAGAGGAAAATCGAAGAAACCGTACCGAGCTGTACAACCCGTTGAGTCTGGAGCAGCTTTCTGGTCTTACAAACCATGATGTGAGTCGAAGAACCAGGAAATTGTCCTGGTGGGGACAAGTATTACTTTTAGTCGTTTTTTATCTAGAGACTCGATTGGACAAGCTATTTCACTGAAGTTTTCAGCGGAGCAGACGTAAACATTCCAGCGATTCTGAACGGGCAGTTCATTGTGCGCGACTTGCACTATTTTGGCAATCTGACCGACATTCTTGCAACTGAAGAAGAAACATTGAGTGAGCACACCAAATTCCGGACTTATTGCGTATGCTATTCTTCAACTCTTGTGTTCCCACAGCAAACTACTTGAAATGGCGTCTCATGTACAACTACGGAAATGACTACAGCCGTCAACTGCGTAATGCCATCTTCGAATTCACTCGAGCGAGCCAAGGGACACAAACACCACCGACAAAGTGAGTCGGAGGTATTTTTCTCACTTTATATTCTTTTTACTGTAACATTGACCTTGATTTAGGGAAATGCGATGCGCTGATAAAGCGAACGCGTTCTTCGGAATGGCCATATCATACAGCTACGTTCAAGAAACATTCGGAGGGGATTTCGAGGAGCAGATGACGGAGATGATCACAAACATTCGTGCTGCCTTCCACGCAATTCTGGACGGAGTTGACTGGTTTGGGGAGGAAGAAACTAGGGCCAAGGCGAAGACCAAGTTGGACCTCATAAAACCATTCTTGGGTTTTCCAACCTGGCTTCTTAACGAGGAGCACACCGAACTGAAGGAATATTATGCTGGGGTAGGCTTGACCAGAACACTGGTTAAAAATAAAAATTCGAGATTTTATTTCTGTTTATTAGCTGACTCTTGGAACTCCGTCCACGGACCACTTCGCCAATCAGAGATCAATCACCATGTGGAGAGTGAGAGACAACTTGAAGCTGGTCGAGCAGGAGCGAGATCCGGAAAAGTAAGTTCTTCTTTAATTTTTTAGTGTTCAAATAGAAGTATGAGCTGAGGATTTGGGATTTGTCTGTTGATTTCAGGTGGAATACCGACCCAACAATTGTCAACGCTTTTTATTCGTCAACCTCCAATTCTATAAGTAAGCATGGAAGGAATTACGAGTTCTGAGGACAAGAATTCCACTTGCACATTTATCTTTTAGCGTTTCCAGCCGGGATCCTTCAACCACCGTTCTACTACACGCCGGCCCCTATTCAGTAAGTTTTAGACGTACAAAGTAGTCAGGCTTCGTTGAAAATACTATTCTAGTGCAATTTTGCGGTTGAATTTCTTGCATGGAAATCTGCAGAGCATTAAACTACGGTGCGATTGGAATGGTCATTGGGCATGAAATTACGCACGGTTTTGACGACCGCGGACGTCAAAGCGATGGGTACGGCAATTTGATTCCTTGGTGGGACGAGGGCACAGTTGAGGCGTACACAGAGAAGGCGCAGTGCTTCGTTGACCAGTACAGGAATTACATCGCTGAAGAGTTGTTCGAATTCCCTGGAGCTCCAGTTCATGTGAGTAATAATTCAGCAAGCCAGCCTCCGCATCATTCAGATTTCAACATAACACTTTTCCATCCAGTTAAATGGCATCAATACCCTCGGTGAGAATGTGGCCGACAATGGAGGACTCCGAGAATCGTTTTTGGCGTACAGAGCATACATTGAGACAAATGGACGTGAAGCAATGCTTCCCGGATTGAACTACACTCCGGAGCAGCTCTTTTTCCTATCCTTCTCACAGGTATCGAAGTTCAAAGAAGGCGTTGCTTGAAGTAACCGTTGGAAATGACAATTTATTCACACAAGCGTAAATGTTTCCAGATTTGGTGCGGCTCATGGACTCTGAATGGCCTGTACAATCAAATTCTAACTGGGGTACACAGTCCTAACAGATTCCGCGTGCGTGGTGTGATTGACAATTCAGTAGAGTTTGCCGAGACGTGGAACTGTCCGCCGCCTTCCACTGAGCGAGCATGTCGTATCTGGTAAATCAAAAGCGGTCTGGCCTGGCATGGCCGTGCAAGTACCTTGAAATGAAACCTGTAATGCTTTTGATTTATGTGCTTCCAACCGTCATTTACGAATTCCAGTCTTTTATGTAAGCCATGTTCCTTTAAAAAATGTAATCTGTTTTTAATAAACAACTGTTAAATCGTCTTCTCTGCATTTAATTGGGTTTTCGTACATGTGGTTTGTCGATTACGCCTGCGTGACGATTACAGCGGTAAAAAATCACCTCCATCATTCCAGGATCTTTCAGACAGTGATCGCAGTGTGCGAGCTCGTAATCCTAATCTGTCGGGGTCCGAGGTTCGTGATGATGAGACGAGTTGTGGTTTTGTCGTAATGAACCGGAGTGCGTCATTATAAATCTTGATCCTTCATCTTGGCTACTTGACGTCTATCTGCTGCCAATTAAAATTATTAATTACGATTACGGTACCGCTGCCTTGATTTTTATGACAGTCTTCGTGTCTATAAATTCGCCTCCCACTCAAGGCGGGCTGGATAGACTCAAATTCGGACTGCTTGCATTCACATTTAATTGATTCTATTGTGATTTGCATTGTTTGGGGCTCAAGATTCTACTTCCAATCATGGCTTTCTTCAGGAATCAAATTTCTTTGCTGCTTCTTGCCCTGCTTGGCTGCACGTTCGTCACGGCGGTACCCAAGTTTCCCTTCGCGTCTTCAGGTTCTGGTGCAGCGACACCTCCACCAAATGCTCCGACGGGTAAGTGCACTGTGCTCAATATTGGGAAGGCTTTCTGAAATTTTATCTGAATTGTAAAACCTACATTCCATTCTTTTCAGCGCTTTGTCCGATGGGTCTGGCGTTCAAGGCCGACTGTAACAACTGCTTCTGCAACCCGAGCACCGGAGTCACTGGCTGCACGCTGATGGCGTGTCCCACACCAGAGCCAATGGCCTTCTACCAGAACGTGGCGCCCAAGCCCGCTGGTGGATCGACAACTGTGCAGGCAGTTCCACGACCAAGCCGGGCCGACGCAGCTACGGCTAAGCTCAGAGCCCCGCCCGTAGATCCCGTGGCACAAATTGCACCAGCCGCACCTGCTGCAGAGGAGGACGAAGAGGAAGATGCGTCCGAGTAGAGAAGAATTCTTGTATTGTATTGATAGTTAAGTATTAATTTCATCAATGATCCTGCTGCCTGTTAGTTCTGTTTTCCTGCTTCCAACATTCCAATCGTATAAATAAAACCAGTGCTTGGTTTATGATTCATTCATTCCAGGAAGCGTCTCATGGTGCCCCGCTCTCAAGCTACGTTTAAGTGTTGCAAAAATCTCAATCAAGTTGCGCGTAAGCTGCATACAATTGGATGTATTGCAGAAGTTTCAATTACGCAACCAGCGGCATGCAATTAAGTACGATTAATAATTTTCGACTCGCTTTTCCTTGTGAAGCCGTGACTCAAGAACAAGCCAATCTCAAGCCCTGACTCAGTTCATTATGAATTCTTTCAGCTGAAGCAATAGAAACCCATGGTGAATGATTCAAATTCTCTTAATCATAGTCGGCAATTCACAACTCTACTTTGCTCTTCTATATATGATATTTGCGTAATAAACCGGGCTCTGACTCTGATTAATGACAGTTCGGCGACTTCGGCCCCAGTACCGGTTTTGGACTTTGCCGTAATCTGCTCCACAATTCGTCACTTGGCTTGACTTGGTTACTGGTTCATTAGTACCCGCACTCATTCATCGTAAGCATCGCTTGGCTTGTTAAGATTCGAAATTCAGTCCGTCTCGTCTGGGCTCCTGTACAGTGCAATGTGGTGAGTGAACGTGGTTCAAGGTTAACGTCAGAAAAGAATCCGTCCTTTCTTCTGTCTTCTGCGGTCTGCACACTGCCGTCCAGCAGCAGCATTGGTTTTTTACTGGGGGAATCCATGAACACAGGCGAGACAAAGGAAACAGACTCGTGTTTGGTGTTTCGCGTGCGAGCGAGCGAAGGAATTGAAATCCATGCCCAGTGCAAGTTCACAACATTGACACAAAGAAGAAAACACTAAATTTAAATAGTATTAATTTAATGCCGGCTTAACTTGTCGGCGCGCCGAAACTCCATCGCAACCGCGTCCGCCCGCCGGTCCGACAAAGTATTTACGATACGACATGTGTATTCCAAAATAGTATTACCGTATCTATTGTGACGTGTGACCCCCAACGTGTGGCCTTTACTCGTAATCATAATCATATTTAATTGTATTGCAACTTACACACATAGCATAACGTGAACTTGATCTTGATCTTGAACGTGAAATTCGCTCGCTCTCGCATTAGCTGTACTTAATTGTAATTTGAAATTATACCCAAGTCTTCAAAGTAACTTGCTCCACGCTCGCACATCGCACGCGGCCGACTGCATTGACAAAGTACAAATTGTATTCAGCAACAGCAAGATTCATCAGTGATTTCAGAAATACGTGTATCGTAGAAGATTATCGTATCGTAAGTCTAAAGTATTAATACAGCACTTATTTACTACATAAGCCAAAGTCAAAGTATTACTTCATACTGGTTGGACAACGTCCAATCCTTTCCGATTGCCATTCGTATACTACACAACATTGTCTAACATTGTACCTGTCAGGTCATTATTCATGTGAACGATGTAACCTGTTAGCAGTTAGCACAGTACTTAATCATTATCATTGAGTCTGACCTTTTGTCACGTCTTATGGTCATTTACTGTAGGCGTAGTTGTACTGCCCTGTTGTGAAAGGGCCAAGGAGCCAGTCACAGAAAGACAGACTATAGCACTACGCCAGGGTAGGTCAAGTGCAAGGCCAACTGCACTGGTTTTTGTACTTTTGTACTGAATTTGTTAAGACTTAACTGAAACAAGGCATATCGACAGAGTAGACTTGACTTGACTTGGAAAACAAGAATTAGCAATCAATCCTCCTGGAAATCTGCATTTTCGACAACCTTTCAGCCTTCCTCAATCGCGCAACAAAACAAGAAGCAATCTTCATCACTCACCATACCCCCATCGCATTGCTTCATGCGCTTAGTTTACATCCACATGCACATGATATGAACGTCATTCAACCAAAACTCAAGTAGGCAACCCGCAACACAAGACTGACTTTCATTAAGACTTCGGCGTCTACACGCTGCATGATAATTTGATAATCAATCAATTTGGAAGGCGGCCGACTGAATTCGACTCGATTCAAGGACAGGTAAGCAATCGGTCCTTTTGCTGCCTCGTGGAGCTGTACCTGTCGCATTTTCACGAGTCTAGTGGCTTATTTCTTTGTCTGAAACAACAGCTTTATTATGATTATAAGGCATAAGGGGTCAGCGTCATTCCCTTCATTATTGTCGGGTCATGTTAATTCATGCAACCGTAAAGATAAAGAAAAAGAAACAAATAGCCTGGCAAGAGAGGGGACATTCATTATGTGTGGTTGGCGGCACATGTCACTTGGCTTTGGAAGTAGTTGAGCTGAGTAGCGCGTTCCTGTTTCTTCTGATTCTCTGCTTTTCTCGAACATTTTTCATTCGTTGTATTGTAATCCGGGCTGATCAATTTTTCCGTCGATTCTGTTCCAAGTCGCTTCCGAAAACCAGTATTCGTTCATACGTTCTTGAGGTTCTTGCAAAATTGACAAAATTTAAAGTGTTAACTTAATGGTGCATTTCGACGTCTGTCCAGTTTTCCTGTCTTTGGTCTTCTATTCAATTCCGGCATCGGTGAGTTATCAGTTGTCAGTATACTATACTAATCTCGTTAGTCATGCATGAAGTCAGCAACTTAAATTGTAAGGGAACCAAGAATGGCGATAGATAGATTGCCAAGATTGCTCGCATTCGCAATGATTCACATTGACTAGATAGTTGTCCATATCTTATTTAGTTGGAGGCAGTTTGTACGCAAAAATCTCGAAAACTGAGAGATACAGAAACCGATTGCACCGTCTTAATGCCCACATCCGTCCGAGCATTCTTAGCTATAATTTACTCTGGTTTCGGACAAAATAAAAAATCCTGGCATTTTCGGATCATCTACCCCTTAATCGGCACCGGGTTGTTTCTGCGCGATAATCTCGAAAACTGTGAGGGATACGCAGAAACCAATTTAACAGTCGCAGAATTTCTTCCCATCCTCTCCATTCTTATAAATATACTTTAAAAGATCTCGACTGTATCCTTCGCTTTTACTGAATTCTGTTAATGGCGTGCTTGTCATGATGCTATCATTGTTGTCGCCGGGTACTCGGTGACAAAGGCCACTAGTTTCAACCTTAATCATCAAAATAATGAATCACTGTTACGAAGGCCTTCGAAGCTTTTTTCGATGCTGCGAAGGAATAGTTTCGGAGTTCAAAGCAGATCAAAATGGCAAATCTTGGAAAAAATCTTCATTTACATTTTGTTATGATTCATAGCGTGCTCGTATTAATCAGAGTCAGAATTGTTCTAGTATCTCCCGAATGCTGATCTTGCAAAATTGTCACACCCTTGAGTTGAGTCGGAATGCATGCATGCAATTAGCTCGTGTTATGTAAACAGGCTCAGGCGCAGAGTAGATGCGACGGTGCAGTGGCACGAGGCTGGGGCGTTGAGCTTCGTTGTTCTTTAAAGTTGATGCGTCGCACTGACTGAAGAAAGAAAGAACCACAGGATTATTTTGTACGAGGAAAAAGATAAGGAAATTACGATTCTCTGTTTATTAGTATCAATGCATGATGAGCCCGAATCCGAGCCATGGTACTATTCGAATGGATTGAACTTACTTCTAAGGAAATTAGATATGTCATTTCTTGTCTCTTGCTTCAGTGGTTTAAGATTATTATCGTCATTACGCTCTCTGGTTTCGTTGTGTTCGCTTCACGTCTCATGTGTCGGCTTCATGTCCCTGCAGTCCGCCCAAGGACTCCTGCACTGCACTAGCTTGTCGTTTGTCATGGAAATCTGATCCATAAAAATAATGATGGTATCGTAATAATCCTGAGTACATCTTGCACGGTGCCGCCACAGCTACTGTGGATTGTGACGAGGCATAAAATTCTAATTGAGACGTCTAGAACCATAAAACCAAGTAAACTGCGACCTGTGAGTGAGCAGCGAGCAACCGCCTCACAACATTCTCATTATACTCCATATTTGAATAGAGTTAAATGAAGTGGATTTACATTGATGTTTTTGATGTTGCGGAATACTAAAGTCGTAACTTTCATCCAATTCCTTTCCGTCGTTCCTTTGTCTGGAATTGTGCGCCCAGTCTTTAGGCACTCGTACGTGGATCAAGACCTGCCATTTGCTTTGCTGTTCTCATACCATTCTCTGTTCTTTTCCTTTTTCCAGAATAATAAATAATTGCAATAGCAATTCTCGTTTGGGACTCGAACAATCTGCAAGTTCGTGCATTTCACTCTGACAAACTCGACTGATCTCCTGGAATTACAACATTCTGATCAAAATGTCTGACCGTATGCGGCTTTTCAAGAACGCGGGGAAGGATAGTCATGTAAGTTTGCTTGCTTTTCCATACTTTCTCTATACAATTGTGCTTAAAAAATCTCATTTGCCTTATTCATGATTGCTTGCATAACTTGTATTTCAGGAGTTGAGACGCCGTCGTAATGACGCTACTGTTGAACTCCGTAAATCCCGTAAGGACGAACAATTGACTAAACGTCGGAACATCAACACAGATGAAATGAAGCAGATGGAGCAGGAGTTGGTTCAGGATTCTCCTCCTAGTCTCATGGATGGCAACCCACAAATTAGCTTCATTACTTTAGGAAAAATCGCGGGTGATATTTTCAGGTGAGTTATTTGGTGCTTTTATAGCCTATACATTGTATATTAATTTATTGAATTTGGAATGCAGCGGTGACGCAAAGCAAGAGTTCATTGCGTGCCAGATGGCTCGTAAAATTCTAAGTCGTGAACGCAATCCACCCATCGACTCAATCATTCAAGCAGGCATCGTCCCGAAGTGTATTGATCTGTTGAAATCTCCGAATCCGGACACTCAATTTGAAGCGGCCTGGATCATTACCAACATTGCATCTGGAAACTCCACTCAGACAAATTACATCATTACGGAGGGTGCCGTTGACCCATTGATTGAGTTACTCCGTTCAAAAAATTCTTGCCTGGTTGAACAAGCAGTTTGGGCACTCGGAAATATTGCTGGTGATGGGTCACGACTTCGTGACATGTTGATCAACAAGGGAGTTGTTCCTCCACTGGTTTCGCTCGCCAAAGCACCAGGCAGCGTGAGCCCTTAATTAATTTTGCACCTGCACTTTATTGCAATTCGTACGGCATAAGTTAATTTTTACAGCCTTCCTTTCTGCGCAATGTCACTTGGACGATCTCGAATCTTTGTCGTGGGAAGCAACCATCGCCACCGATGGAAGCAATTATTCAACTCCTTCCTGCTTTGGCGCGCTTGATTAAGTCGGACGATCCTGAAGTCATTTGTAAGCGGCATACCTTACCAACTATGAAAATGCAAACACGAATCATGTGAATCGGATCCTTTTATTCTTTGAATGCAGCTGATGCTTGCTGGGCACTTTCCTATTTGACTGATGGTCCAAACGAAAAGATAGAACAAGTTTTGAAGGCCACTGTTGTTCCTCGCATTGTTCAACTATTAGCCTCCACTGAAACTACCATTGTTACGCCCTGTCTTCGCGCAATTGGAAACATTGTCACAGGAAATGATTTACAGGCACGTGCACGACAATGGAAGCTGATACCCCTGGACTTGTAATCTATTATCTATCTAATATTCACTCGATTACCCTTTTTTATTAGACTGACGTAGTCTTGGCGGCTGGTCCTGTTGTTCAGACTTTGGGACACCTTCTTAAGTCCCCAAGGGTCAATATTTCGAAGGAGGCGGCATGGGCCATTTCAAACATCACTGCTGGCACAATTAGTCAGATAAACCAAGTCATCAAAGGAGGTCTGATCCCCATTCTCATAAGTGTCATTCACGATGTAAGTGTAATTTCTTAATAAGCTTGTCGGCCCAAATAATGACGACGACTTTATCTCAACTTCATGTGCAGGGTGACGTCCGAGCCAAGAAGGAAGCCATTTGGTGTATTACAAATATCACTTCTGGAGGAACGGTTGACCACATTGTATACTTGTGCCAGAATCATGTCATTCCAGCGATTTGTGCCTTGTTCAAATGCAAGGATTTGCGCACTGTCGTGGTTGCCATGGATGGATTGGAGAACATCCTGAAGGTGAGGATTCATGTCGACAATGCTGAACTTCTATTTCTAATTAATGGAAGTAGTTTGGATAAATACTAAATTGTTAACATTTTTGAAGGGTGCTGCTGAAGTTGGAGAACTGGAAAAGATTCAGGTGGCTATTGAAGAGTGCGGTGGCCTCGATTCATTGGAACAGCTTCAAAATCATGAGAATGAAACTATCTACGACAAGGCTTACTACTTGATTGACAAGTACTTCAACGACGAGGTAAGAGAGGTCAAGATAAGATAAACATTTTAATTGTGGTACTCAGCATTTCTTAACTTTCAGGTTGATGTGCACGCTGCTGAAATGTTGCCTCCAATCAGCAATGAAGCTGGAAATTATGAGATGCAAGTTCCGCCGCCACCGGCATCTGGATTCAACCTTTGATTCCAAAAGTCATCGCTACTCGTCACGAAAAAATCTCAATCACTGCCATAAGTATCAGCTTTCTTCAACTAAACCTTACCTATGCCTTACCTTTAATGTGAAACTAAACTTAACAAGTACTTCGTAACTTCAACTCTACCTAATCATTAGGCTACCACATTTATGTAACTCCATTCAAACTTCAAGTCTTTTTAACCATTTTAAGTATTTAACGCAGTACTTAATTTCAAACTTACAACAACTGTATTTTGCTGTAACCTTTTCAAGTGAAATTAAGTATTTCCGATTTTCGATTTGGCAGTAAACCGTCTAAGCGCAATGTGTGGTCTCCTACTACCACCTTAATACTTCAACAAGTTTTCAACGCCTTTCCTAATAGGTAAGCAGATAACACGCTAACATGAGTATATGTCTCGAACCTTTGAATTTAAAACAAAATTCATGGAATAAAGCATTTTGAATTAAACATGCAGTTTCGCACCACCACCTACTCTCAAATTATTAACGAATGAATTTGTAAAGAGATTCACAGATTTCTCCTGCACAAGCCCCAGTCATCGCATCGTCTTGTTTTGTTATGTGTTTATGTTGCTGCTTCCTTCCTGTGAAATATTCATAAATCCATACATAAACAAACACGACGACTTTCGTGTGCGCGTGCCAAAAGTGCGACCTAATCTGGAAACAAGTGTTTCAGTATTCGTAAATAAAGCTTCTTGCATCCCTGCAGCGAGAGCGGCACTCCATTTCTCCATTGCATGACTCCATGCATTATAAAAATCCAGTATCCAGAAGTGATGCGAGTCTTTGTCGTATCCTTGTAATGAAATGAAATTGTCCGCTGCTGTCTCATGAATGTCATAAAATATTAGCTCTGTACATTATCATTATTGTATGGGCAGGACCATGGCGTGCCGTGGCTTTATGGCCGTGGCTCTGCTGGAGAGGAAATACTCACAGCGAAGAAGGAAAAGGAGAAAGTTCGTTTCTTTGCTTGGCTGCTGCGGTCGCTGCCAAAAAATGTAAGATGCTCAAGTGTATAATGTAAATGTAAATGTGTTTTCTACATGAAAGTAAAAGCCTCACTTCCAAGCCCGCCTCATGTTCACGGTCACAACTCCACTGCTGACAAGAGGCAGTTTTAATTCCGCAGAGTCGTCCTAAGCGTCTCCGAGCTAATAATCTCATGTTTATGGATTTTTTAGGAAAGCAGCGGACAGCGGACTCAGCTTGACCCTGCGAATGGACCAAGCCAGTCGGGCCAGCATCTTCTCCAGTATAATTATAACTGACAATTCGCGATGCCTCCGCGTACCTGAACCTTGAACTCGTCTTTCCGCCAGTCTAGTTTGAAGGAATCAATTTCTGTTCATCGTTTTACGCACTCTTTTGTCCACAGCCACGATCTTGATACGGTCAACACAAGCACAGTCACCTCGTTATTCAAGTGCTCTAAGCCTATGGGTTGTTGGTTCCAAATTCCAAGAGTGGGATTCAAGCATTCTAGAGAAAGAAGCCAGTCAGCCAGCATTCAGACAGTGTTGTACACCTCCGTGCTCGTGTTCCAGGAGGAAGGAAGACAACCGACTGCAACCGAGACACGTCTCAGTTCAGTTCAGAGAGCATGCAGCGTTCAACGTGCGTGTGTTTTCTGTCTTGTATTTGAAGAAATTTTGTCCGCGTTCTTCTTTCTCGTGTGCCATTCTGAGTTTCTGACTGTAAATGTAAATAATCCGCGGGACACATCGAGAACTGCTGAAGTCTGAGCTTTTCTTAATCTGACATCTTGACATCTGCAATTCTATGTCAAACACGAAGGAGTCAATTATTCCAGGCAGAATAACAGAAACGTCGTAGTGAATTCCTAATTTGTTGGCAAAAGAGATCAAGGAGTTCGAGAACGAAATTCACATTTCTAGACCCATTTGTTGCTCAACACGTTGTGATTATTATTCTTGATCTCTCACCCACAGCAGCTTTACACAGAACGTAAACATCTTCTCCACGACCGCGGACTGCCACGCTCACGTGAAAGGAAAGAGGCAAGAAGAAGGCAACGGCAGCAAGTGAAAGAAAAATATACAAGCCAAGCGAAGTGAAAGTGTGTGGTTGTGTTATTGAATTGCTGGCGCTTGATCTTTCATCTGTGTTTGCTCCGTGCACTAATTGAGGATAAATCATTATCCCTGTGCTAAGATCTTCCTTAATGGCCGCGCAATCTTTCACGCATGCATGAACAACTCCGTGAGACTTGTTTACTCGCTACAGAGTTAATGAGGTTTATCTGCATCACGTTCGCATCCACATCAGTGACGGAAGCACGCACACGGCTCATTTACCCTCATTAGCACTCTGGAACAGTCTCACTCGTCCACGGCTCGATTCTTGTGGATAAAATGAGCCTGACGGCGTTCGAAATCAAGCTCGACAATACGCACCAGTCGTACTTTGCCGGGCAAATCGTTTCCGGCAAGATTATCATTGGCCTAAACCGAACCAAGAAGGTCAAAGGTGTCAAGCTGAAGCTGATTGGCAAGGCCAAGACCCACTGGCAGGAGAATCGCGGCAAGACTTCGACGACAGTGTCCGAGTCGGAGTACTACATCGATGAGAAAGTGTACTTGTTTGGTTATGGTGAGTCATTTCTCATTGTTTCATTTCAGCCTGATGCAGCTGGTGCTGGAGAGGTGGCTTGGAATGTTGCAAACTCAATTCATTTGCACTGCAACTTTGTTATTTAAAATTTTCAGACGAGTCCAACACAGAAGTCTTTCTTCCACAAGGCTGGAATGAGTATCCATTCTGGTTTGAGCTACCCCAGAATATTCCATCATCCTTCGAAATGAAGCACGGTTACGTCAAATACTATTTAGAAGTCATCATGTCACGAGAGTCAACTTTCAAGTTTGATCGCAAGCTCACCAAACTCTTCACTGTCAACGCTTTGCTCGACCTGAATGCGAATAACTTCACAGGAAGTGAATCATCCGCAGTCGACTCTGGTGCCCAGGCTCAATTTACAGCGACAAGCGCATCGGAGAGTACGAGTACAAATGAGATGCCGACCTCACTCGTGAATGTTTGGAATGCAAGACACGAAATCGAACTTTCTAATGAGAAGTTTCTATGCTGCTGCTGCTGCACATCCGGGCCAATCAGTTTCCTACTCAAAATCCCGAAAACTGGTTATGTGCCTGGCGAGAGCATCGCATTCCGGCTGCAACTCAGTAACGCGAGTCAGCGGAATATCGATCTGGTCACTCTCACACTGGCACAGGTAAAATGCACGGAACGATTCTATTCATAAATGTCTTTGTCAAACACGCTTTGCCTTGAATTTATAGTATTCGACATTTTACGCCAAGAAGGAGTCGAAGCAAGTCACCACTGAAATTCTAACTATAAATGGCCCGAAACTGGAAAGCGGTCAGACTGACGTTGTCTGGGAAGATGACTGCAAGCTCACAATCCCTCCGGTGCCGCCCACCAACTTAGGCGGAGGATGCAATATTATCACTGTGGAGTACTTTGTTAAGGTAATTTATAGGAAACTGTTGTAGTCAAATTATTCAAGTACGAATCACTTATTACAACTTTAATTTTTAATCTCAGGTGGAACTTGACATTCCCGGCGGCATCTCCCTCAAGGGCAAAGTCCCGGTCATCATTGGGACGATTCCACTGCGAGCGAGCAGCGACGAAAATGGAACTACTGCGAATGGTGGTGGCGCTGTTGTGGACCAGCCACGACGAGTCGGAGGCAACGATACACCGTACACGTCGTCATCGCCGAATCGGCCCAGGTCCTCGGCTCAGTTGCACTTGGCTGTGCATGCGGATGCTGGATCGGAGAAGGGGGCCGGACCTATTCTTGCAGGATATCCCAACCTCCGTAAGTTTAAAATCAAAGCATTACCGAAAATGCTGCATAGCAGTGGAAAACATGAACGCTTGACACCTGTTTACTTTTTGCAGCGCCACCAACATACGAAGAAGCTGTGTTCTCATACTCTGCAAAACAACGACAAGAAGACGGGATGGACGAAGACGAGCAGGGCGACGACGATGAAAACGACGGTCGTCCTCCCGACTACAAGAATGCAACTAAGGCTGCCGGCGGTAACGGAACAGGGGTGGATGGCGAAGAGAATCAGAGCGATGACGAGGAGGGGGCCGAGGGAGGCGGAGGCGACAAAGACAGGAGTGGTGATGGAGATCAGCAGCAAAGTTCGGCTGCTAGAAGAAGCAGCGTCTACTTTGTGCCGAAATACGTGACCTACAAGCATTTGGGATCGAAATGAGTCGTTTATTCCAATAATTTCGCCTATGGCTTACGGCTTATTGCGAAATTGTACGATTAATTGCTTGCTTCCATTGTAAAATTCTTATATACTGCTTAACGAAAAGATTGAGCTTCTGTACTATTCCAAAGTGATTAGAATGCTTTAAGATGTCCAATGCTTTTGCTTTATTAGACCAGATTTTTAATATCAACATACATATATTACACGACAAAGATTTTAGAAAAACTATAGATTACAATAATCTTATTTTCGAACGTATGTACAAGCTTGTTGGCGATAACTAATGACATGAATTTATTATTGTTATGGTGCACGCTTGTTGTCATCCTTCCTCCTCCTCTTTGACATAATCATAACCATAATTCTATACTTTACCTGTGGCAAATAAAGAATTTATTCTACTTCCAACCTCGATCAACAAGACCATGGGCTATCGGAACAATTATTGCCAACTAGCGGCTGGGTCTTGCGCGCCTGCGCGCGCGTGAATTTTCTAGTTCTTGACTTGCATTTCCATATTACATACATACAGGTTTTGATAAATGAAAATTGAAATGAGGATGATAATAAGACATGATTTGTTTAATGCTGTGACTGCGTATGCATTCAATTTCGTACTTTTTTCTTGTGTGAATGTGATAATGTACTAAAGTTCAGAATGGTGTAGAAGAAGTAAACAATATTTGAATATTAGATACGAATCGTGCCGGGTTTTAAGGGATTTATGACTAAATTAGCATGTCAGACGTCTGTCTCGTCTCTTGTCTCGACAAAATCGGGCATCGAACCCAGTTCGTGTATCATGAAATATGTTT
Source organism: Mesaphorura yosii (assembly GCA_009869945.1). NCBI lineage: Eukaryota > Metazoa > Arthropoda > Collembola > Poduromorpha > Tullbergiidae > Mesaphorura > Mesaphorura yosii. The sequence goes on from WIXG01000185.1 coordinate 155,923, forward strand.
ACATACTGCATGAACTGAGTTGTGAACCCGATTCTGTGATATTTCAGACAAATTCAGTACTATTTTTAACCACAATTACTTTCATTTCGGTGTACGTAAGTTTGACTTTGTCCAGCCGACTACTCCCAACATGGGTATAAAAAGGAGCGATTTAGCCGATAACTTTCCCATTCTTCGTTTACCAATCATTCAACCATTCGACAC